>JBBPJT010000225.1:0-37601 GCA_038088895.1 Xerocomus potaroensis | reverse complement strand
TCCAAATCGTCGCATGGGCAAGCACATGTCGATGATGGAGAGGTCACCCAGTCACTCTTAAGTGCGCCGCGAATTCGATCTCGAATTGGTCTTGGCCGCACTCTCAATGGAGAGCGCCCCATGTCATCTGTTAGTACCAGAAGTGCCATTTCTGGTAACACGATATACCATGACGCCGTCTCACGCCTGGGTACTCCCGTTTCTGTTCCTTCGCGGGCAATGACGCCTGGCGGTGCACGTGATCCAGGTTCAGCCAGCGAGTTTGCTCCTCCTTTGCCAGCCGGGGCACCGCCTGCGTATGCTGTCAGCGATCCATACGACTCCTTGGGGACTACTAGAAGTTTCCCCTATTCCCAAGGAGTTGACGTACTTGATCTTCCCATACCACGACCCGCTTCTCCTTTTGCGGCCTCTGGAGGCAACACTGCGATATCCAGGAGTGTCACTACCCCTCCCGGACTCGGTGGATCGCATACGCAAGCATGGCGTGACTCGCTCTCTGTCATCACTGGGTCTTCGAACAACGCTAGCGTTACGATCGATGTGCTGGACGCCGAACCCCCAACCGCTGGGGAAAGATGGAGATCGTTGACTGGTTTACTTGCCCCGGGTGGGGATGAACCTGACCCAGGTGAGCAGCGGGTAACTTCTGGTACGGTAAGTTTACTTCAAGGGAAGCATCTGACTGATTACTGAGCTATGTGCTCGACAGCCTCAGGTAGTCCACCAACCCCACCGGGTACTCTCTGATCGAGGTTCGCTGCACTCCTACTTGAGTCCATATTCACACTCCTCCGGCTCCACACCTATGTCTGTCAACGTCCTTTCTGGCTCTAGTTCTTCTCGCCCATCCGCCCATTCCCGCGCACAGACTACAAGCTCGGGCTCTTTTCGTTCAGGCTCCTTATCCTCGTTTGGCCGCCGGAAAGATGGTCCTGTCTCGCCCGCCATTTCAGCCTTTGGTAGTAAAATCGAGTCGAGTCAATTGTCACCATTGGATGAGCTCCCACTACGTACTTCCGAAGATCTAAGTCGAATATCGGTTTTGGGTCCTATGCCCTCGTTTGCACATTCAACAACTGCACCCACGATTCGGAGTGTTGGCGCGACGACTACCTCCGATGATACAGAAGTCACGCGAGCTACAACGATGACGGCAAGTACGGATGCTACGTTGTTAGACAAGGACAGTCGGGTCGACGACTTGTCCAAATTCCAAATAAAGGCGTTCGATTTTGAGAGGAGAGGAATATGAGTGGAGGACTCTCTTATTCTCTTCCTGCTTTGTTTTTCTTGCACGAGACAATTTTTACGGTCATATCTTGGCGTTACCCTCTTGCTCTCTTCAACATCCCTAACTACCGTGCTTGCGATGCCACCCTTCCTCATCTCACCTCCCCCTCCCATTTTTTTGTCTTGAGCTGATGATTTGCTCTACCTACTACTGATGATGTGACGATGCGATACCTCCTACCTACCCTCATGTAACCTTGATGCTTGAAACTATTGCAAAAATTATGCCGTGCAGTTTTTCCGCATGTCAAGTCTGGAGACTAGTGGTGTCGACTGCCTCTGGAAGTTTATGGTCAGCTCGGACACGATTGGGAGAGTGGATGCATCGATACAATAGAACTAATACAATCACGTAGTGTGAAAAGTCACGCAGCATCAACTACAGCTTTTGAGCCTTTTCATCCCTCGGTCAACCGAACAATCACTATGGGTGAACCGGCGACGACGATCGATTCGTACACGTACAACTTGGAAGCGGACCTCGTAGCTGCTAGCGATTCCCTCCTGGGCACCGGTCCTGATCCAGATTTGTTCGCCCCCCTCGAATAACCTCGCGGTCGTCTGTCCAATCTAAAGCTTATAGGTACCATCCAACCCTATCGGTGCCGAGGCCCTGCTCTTGAATTCACTGGAGCCTCGCCACTGCCACGCCAAAAAAGCGAGTTTCCCGCGACGGGAACAACGCTTGTTGTGATCACCATCCGGGGCTCGAAAGTGGCGATGATATTGGTGCCATCGCTGTTGATCACGAGCCTATTTGGCAACCGCGCGTCCCTGGCGATGATAAAGCTGCCCCCCAAGTCCCTGTTCACTTCATCGATCGGGTACTCGTCACCTTGGACATTTCATGAGGCAATGGTGACTGACGCGACGGTAACGATGTACTCGCTTTGAAGGTCGGGCATGATGGTAGGTGACACCTGCGTAGGATGAACACAATGGGTTCGGCTAGCGGTGGTTGAGGTGGATGGTGTAGCACCTACGGGGTTCACTTTCAATCAACTGGGGGAGGGGGGGAGGGGGGGGAGCAAATGAACTCGATTCATGATGGTTTCAAAATAGATGGCTGCACATTATATATCTCAGCCCGCGATGGTGCTAGACTTTTTCGGAGATGGACACCCGTATGCTGTAAAGTTTTTTTCGGATCGTGAGTTCAGCTTAACTTGCAGCAGGTCAGCCGTAAGGTATCCCAGCCGTGCCGACCAGAGTTGCGGAATTCAAGCAAGCCTCATGTTTATTCCATGGAAGTTTATACTTGAACTGGGTCTCGAGGTGGTCACAACGGCCACCGGGTATGGTTGCTTACAGGGTGGCTCAGTCGGGCAGAGTAGTACGTAGGGGTGTGGAAAGTCGGACAACCGTGCTCATTCCTTGCCACAAAACCTATCAAACTGTCTTCGAGTTAGATTGCATTTTGGACCGAGACCCTGTGTACTCCCAAGAAGTCTCGAAATTGAATATTCTGACCCTCCAAACATGAACACCTCTGGCAAGTCCAGGCGGGGACCTCATCATGCGAATTATGCTGAATGTCAATTCTACCTTGCCAAGGACAATCGATGGTCTTGAGCATGACACCTTTGACTGCATGGCTGACATCATTTCCATTGCAACATCTGCACCATCCTCTCGGTGTCCTAGGCACCGATGGCATCCACATCAAACATGCTGCCGTCCAGCATCCCATGGAGGACTTTTGGAGGAGTGTGCAAGTAGTGCACCAGTCTCCGGCAGGGTCCTTAACAAACGCGATGGAGTTCGCTGTCGACCGACATCAACTGCCAAGTGTGCCAACCACCGTCGGGAGGACGCCATGAGTGTTCCAGAAATCCATAGTCACAATATGGATAAGTGGCTGGATCCCGATACGAGGTTTCGAGTCGGAGTGTCTAGAGGTTCAGAATATTCACTTCACGTCCTCGTGGCAAAGGAGGAATGAGCACGGCTGTCCGCCTTTCCATATAAGGGGGCTAAGCGGATCTAGAAAGGTCAGCCGTCGAGCTGAACAAAGCCAATTGAATTGTGATTCTCGCTAGCCTGTGCCGATGGATGATTCAGCCACTCCCGTTCCTTGAGGATATCCAATGTATCTGCCCTTTACTTTCCCCACGTCCCTGTAGTATAGCGAGTCAAGAGCATGTGAAGGACAGGAGTGTCGCTGTTCGCATCATCCTAGACAAATAACGTTCCAAACCTCGTATCCAACAGACCTCGAAGATCACGGAAAAACAGCGCCGGTCTGCGAGTTTGTTCTGGGCGATGTCAGAAAAGCCTGAAACATGCCCTGGTCTACAACCTGCGGAAGTCCACTGAGAACTGTTTCGGCCGACCGGCTGCAAACTCCGTCCGCCGCTTCCCTGTTCTATCTGACCGTCCGTCAGCACTGATCGCGATCGAAAGGGTGATGTCCACTACTAAACAGCCATGATATCATTGTCGTTGCACCCAAAGGAGAAACCACACGGGGGTTCGGATGACCCCTACTTTTCGATGCGCGGGACCGGGGCCTTTGTAGAATGTCATCCAAAAACATCACCATGAAACAAGTCGCGCAAGTTTCGGGGAACCCACTTCGGAATAAACGAGGGCTCCACGGACCCAGGTTGAGAGCCGCACCGTTCCCGGGGAAGCACACCCTGAACGTGTAGGTTGACAAGAAATCGAGGTCAGCTTCTTTGTTTGAGCTGCGAACGGTCCGTTGGCCTGTCCCCAACCAGACGTAAACACCTGCTCCAAGACGCACAACCTCGGACACAATTCCTGACAAACGAACCAAACAAGCCAGCCGAGTCTGGTTGAGCGGTAGGTCCGTCTGTACGCATACATACACGAGCACAGCCGTGTGTAGACAACACACTCGAACACGCGTTCCCACCAGCAAAGACCCATATCCATATAATAACCCTATCTCCTCAGTTGCGTCACGGTCTCGCACTTCTCTGCTTCTTTGTCCTCGGATGAATCATCACTGCCCTATCTCAGCCGTGACCGACGACCAGAACCTACCGCACCCATCCGTCAACAAGAAGCGGGAAGAACGGGACACGAAGACACATACGCGCACCGCTGAAGCAACCTCGCATCCGTTTGAAACGGAACCGTGACCGCCTCACCCGCCCCCGTCCGATTGAACAGCATTTCTGAGCGTCCGACGGCGTATGTGTCCCAACGTGGCGTGATGTCGGTCGGATCGAACTTGGTGTTGACGTCGTAGTACTTGGCAAAGGACATGATCGATTCAAAGAACGGTTTCCGGTGTTCGTACGGCGGTGAATTGATGGGGCTATGTAGCCTGTGAGACGTGCCCAGAGGAGATAGATGGGGGCGTTACCTGTTGAAGTAGTAGGAAATATCCTGAGCGTGATAACCGGGTAAGATAGCGAATAATCCCTGAAACAGTCATGTCAGATTATGATGATGTCCGTACAACAAGGGTTGATGGAATGACCTTCCACGAACGATCAGCAAAAGTCTTGAGTAAGTAGTAAGTAGGACAAACAAAGATGGCTGCGACGATCAGCATCCAGCCGTTCCGTACGCGGTTATTGACTTACAATCACCCATGATCATGATGGCTTGTTCAACGGCGGTCCCGTACCCTTCATAAACGGACATGGCTTCCTGGACCTGGTGAGACGTCATCTCAGGGAATAGTTGGGAAACATAATCTGTGGCCGTCAACGTCTGGTTTATGTTCACATGGATGTATCCCTCGTTGACGTTAGAGATCGCGAGTAAAGCGCGCTCCGAGTAGGTCAGACGGCGGATGACAAAAAAACTAAAGTAGTCACACACCCCGTTCACCTGACCTCCAGAAAGTGTGATAGTTGGACGCTCGACGATGAAAGTGCCGTCGACGACAGGAACGAAGACGCGTGTGCCATAGAAAGCTGACTTGGCAATACGAAAATTGACGGTCTCAAGTGTCTTTGCGCCCACGGACTGAAGACACGCGAACGTGTCGGCGCTCGATGCGCACCTACTCTGTAGTTATAAGCATTGATCGAAAACGAGGTTCACGACCCACCCAGTCATGTTGACGACTTGGTTATACAACAGCTAATCTCAGTCAGCACCGCGCTCCTGTTAGACGGCAAACCAAGACGCAGTGCTCACTTGGGGTACCCGATCGTCAAAATTATACTGTGGGGGCATGAACGTAGAACTGGTGATCGCAGCATGGAACAACGGTGGTTGAGTGTTGCCTCCATGAGCTACGATATGCTGTACAACCGATCCGGCGCCTGCAGATTCACCCCAGATCGTAACGTGATTCTTGTCTCCGCCAAACAATCCGATCTGACGTGGTCACTGAGCGTTGCAGTAGCTTGAACATACAAATGTGTCGTACGTGTTCTCGGATCCATTGCAATGCAAGATGTTGGTCGACTAACATTGCCGGACGTGGTCAGTGCCATCTATGACGATTAGGACGCAAAGTTGCTTACGAAGACCAGCGTTCAGAGCACCACGAGCCTTGATCTCGTTCCCAGACAAGAAACCTACCGAAGGAACTCGAGGTATGACGAGACGATACCAACCCAAGAGTCAGAAAGCATACCGAATACACCGAGGCGGTATTGAATGACAACGACAAGGACGGTGTTCAGGGAATCCGCGACGAGATCTGCCCCGTTGTACTCGGCCGCACTCCCGGACTCGTATCTATCAGAGGTAAGATATGCGCTCGGATTTCGATAGACACCACGCATACCCTCCACCATGAATCCATACTAGCACAGGAAATCCCCCCTTAGCGACTAGTTCTGTAGGGATCATTCCGGGAACGAACACGCTACGATGTCGAGTTAACGGCTGTGGCTCTACTCTGATGTCCCCACTCACTTTAAGAACAGGCAATCCTCGGAAGCGGTTGGTGTTATTCCTTGTCGTCTTCCCCGCCCGTGCGGTGTCACTAGCGGTGTCATATTGCGACCAGGTCCAGTTTGATAGCACTTGCTAGGATTCTGGGTTGCATCCTGTATAGCAGACTCGAGGACCGGTGCTTGGGGTGCCTGAAACCTTAAGTCCCCTGCATGGAAACGAAGCAAATCAGCCATGGATACGATTGAAGGGGTATATATGCCACTTGCCAACCGGCGGAGCTGCATAGCGAATGCTCAAAAAACTCGTGATGTTCGTCGGTGCATCAAAGGAACCTTGGTACCGTGCATAACCGAGGTCCACGATGGGCACTATAGGGTCCCTGTTCAAAGCCATCGCTGCGGCGCCGACCATGAACACCCCCAAGTCAAGCCACATAAAAATCCAGGTAAGGCCACTAGCCATTCGGGTCTTGACAAACCTTGAGAGGGAATCGTCGCTGGTGAGCATAGATAGTAGCCCAAATTTATACCTGCGTTTAGCGTTTGGTTTAATCCGGTTCCGGACGAGAATGTGACAATGTATTTTCATATTGTTGAAATGGATCAGACTTGAATGTTTCAATTTTGTCGGTCCTGTGCAACGATAGTGCTACAGACGGCTGTAATATTTTAAATTGGCCTGAATAACAAAAGAACATACCTAGGTGATCGCCTGATGTAGAATCTTTAGTCGTGGTGTCAGCACCCGATTTTTTCTTAATCATTTATTATGATACCATTCGGTTCTGAGACTCTTTCGAGTCGTATACACGACACTCTCAGCTATTCGGTCCAGAGAAAGCTGTGTCCTGGCACTTCCTGCGTACCTCACAACTCGATTGTCTCCTTTGCCTTGAATTTCCTATTCGAACGATCCGCGGAACGGAAACAAAACTGATTCCCATACAGATCAAATTCGATGTACGGTTTATCAAGTACTGTCCACAGCGGTTTTGGTTCTTGCTGTTCTCCCCGTTGTTGCGCCTCGCCCTCGGTAGGTAATGGCGTGAGGGTAGAATACAGAGGCACAGCGAGAGCAAAAATGACGTTTTGTTTTGGTACGACTGTACAAGATCAAGATCAATGACTGTCAGCGCGCCAACGGCCGTGCAAGACCACGAGCAAACGATATCATACGTTTGAGCTGATTCTTGCGCGTGATCAATTTGAACGCGTTCTCTGTCTCGTGGAGAACGATTCCGGAGAGACCGACCAGACATGGGTTCTTGCTCTGGCGAACTGGTGTGTGACGTGGTGAGCGTAGCGTGAGTGGTAGGCGACTGGGCAGGAGCACCACTCACCTGTGAGCAACGCCCCATTGAGATCGGCCTTGACCAGTTTTGCGTGCATAGACGACGCACTTGGCATCTTACTTTCATGTGACGCAGACGAAGATGTGTCGGGCGCACTGAGCCCCAACAACTCTGACATATACCCCATCCAAAGCTGGTGGAGTGACACAAACAAGTCAAATCTGCCCAAAGCGTGAGCAACCCGCATATAAACCAGGAGAGAGAAGCGTCCGCAGTGCATGCATACCTTGTTGCATGTTTTTCCAGTTTCCAAAGCCCTTTGGAAGCTGCCGCATTTCGTCCTAGCGGTCTCAACTTCTTCTGGTCCTTTTGTGCTTGTTTACGAGCTTGTTTTGCGACTCTTTCTTTCTTGACCCTGCTCTCCCTGGTATGATTTTCCAAGAGAACGTGGCGGCCTTTGATGCGACTCTCGTAGACTCCGGCGGGGTCAGAAGACAGCGTGAGTGCCTGCTGGATATATGTAGGGGTGAACGGGGCGTCGGTGGTCAGCTTGAGGCGTTGTCCCTAGATGTTATTCAGTTTTGCTTATAGAAGACACGGAAGTAAAATGGAAAGATGGATAACCTTTCCATCAACAATCGGCTTGTAAGGATTGACAATGTTCGTCGTAGTCATCTATGATCAAGTCACGTGCTTCCATACCTTCTTGTGTTGAGAGCAAATTCAAATTCGAACCGATAAATACAATAGAAGATCGACGAGGCAAAACGAAGATAAAGAATGGCTAGTCATATATCGTTCCAACAACAACAGAAAGGAACAATTCATAATCTAGTCTGCGCAGTCAAGCAAACAAGATCCGCCGGCGGTTATTTTTTATGACGACAAGTTGATCGTTCACAGTCCTGCGTAATACTCAATATCGTTTGACTCGCTCAGGTGGGGCACACTTACCATAGGCGGGATGTCGGCCTAAGTGCTTGTACAACTCCAATGAGACAGTGGGTGGCTATCGACGGTCGAAGAGGTGAGGGAGAACTGTCATATCGAAGACGTTCACCCCAGCCTCCTCAAGCTTGGCTTCGATGTCGGCCTCGATGGCATGGGCTTTGGTAATGCCACGGCCGAGGGTAGCATGGGCGCCTTTTATCAAGATCACCACGTTCCCCCTGTCCAGCGCTGCACCGCAGGTGGCGCGAACGCAGTAATCGCTCTGCATGCCGACGACGATGACCTCTGCAGCTCTGGGGATTAAACTCCCAAGCCGCGTTCCCGCAAATGCATTGTCCTTCTTCTTATCCACTACGGGCTCGTGTGGGAGTGGTGGGAAGTAGAGATCCCAGCCCGGGGTATTTGGCTCATCGGGCTCGCCCATGTCGCCGTTATTGCGGACGTGTATGATCAAGGGTGGGTGGATCTGTAAACGGGCTCTCGAGAGGATAGAATCGATGTTTTGACGCACGGTGTGGGCCGCAGGCACACCACCGTCCTTTGGGTCTCTAAGAAATTTCTTTTGGACATCTATGAGGAGGAGTACACGGTGACAGGAGGGTTCTTGGCAGGGGGACATGGAAAATACACGGTGAAAGAAAGAAAGAAAGAGAGAGAAACTCGAAAATCCAGGCGATGAAGCGGCAGACACCCCACGAATTATATACGTCACTCAACCCCGCAAAAACATGCAATGGAAGAGGGGAAAATGGGGATCACAGATTATGTAATTGTTGGTCCCAGTTTAGTCTTGTTTGCAACATACGAACCCTTTCATCTCTCAACTTGATCTTGACGTCATAAGATAACAAGACGCCAGGATGATGTAATCAAACATGGAAAGCGTCGTCGACACGTGTGTGTTATGTCGCCAGCCACTGTTGTGTCGCTACCTAGTTCTTCCCTCACTCTATATAACCGTAGCTTGGCATCATAGTACACAATATCACACCATCTCCGTCCTCAAGCAGTCTCAAATGTCTCCACAAACTCATTATTGCTCACCATTTCCCGAACCACATCTAACCCCCCAACGAGCTCACCGTTCACAATGAACTGCGGGTAAGTTGGCCAGTCGTTCAATTTCTTCAATCCTGTCACATCGTACGATGAGTAGACCCACATCGAAAACCGTGAATACGCCACATCACCTTGTCTAACCGCCTCGTCTTTGAGTATGTCAAAGTGCGTAAACGCCACGTTATTCTCCCTCAGCAGGTCAACCGCCTTTCTTGAGAAACCACAACGAGGCTCGTCTGGCTCCCCTTTCATGAACAGAACAACCTTGCTTTGCTTCATGATACTACGCATGCGTGCCTCAAGTTCCTTTGGTGTTTCCTCGCGCTCACCATCAGGTTGTTGTCCCACCGAGACAGACGACTTTCCGAGATGTTCCGAAACCAATTTGGTCACATTTGCTGCGTCCACACCACTGACCCGCCCGAGTAGTGTGTGGCCCTAATGTGATTCAGAGTCGCATGCGAAACAGGCGGTGACGTTGGCGCCAAGTAAGCGAGGCTGGGAAAAACTCACCCTGAGAATGATGACCGTTGGAACGGCCTCAATGGTAAACGAGTCCGAGATGTCGTCTTGTTCTTCTGCGTGCACCTGTACCACGTTGCATCAAACCGAACCAACCGAAAGACACAGACGTCATATTAACCGGCAGAAAGCGGAAGCGATGAAAGGTCACTCTCACCTGCAAGACTAACAGCTCTGGATGCTTTTCGGCGAGTTCCTGGACGACTTCGTTCATCTGCGTGCATGGTTCTGCCCACTCAGCCCAGAAGTTGATCAGGGAGACTCTTTTCAGGTCAGCAGAGAGTAATTCTTTGAATCGACCGGGAGACGACACAGTGTGAAAATTGGTCAACTCGGGCATGACAGACACCCTGGAATATGTATCGATAGATGTCAGCTGAGTAAAAAAGTGTTTGGCTGGCTGAGAGCGGCGAAAAGGCTATCCAGTCTTTCTCGCGCAGGCTGCTTATCTGATTGCGAAATGCTGACTAATGTGGCGTCGTTTTTTCAGAATCTCTACACAACTCTTTTTTTTCAATCTTCTGCTGCACTTTTGCAACTACTTGTGGGATGCAGCCCAGTCCATAAGGGCGGCACTATAAACAACCACACAGTATATTTGGTTTCTTCACTTCTAAAGCTTTAAGATATATTTTATCATCTTATAATGAACATTACGGCCGGCTAGCTCAGTTGGTTAGAGCGTCGTGCTAATAACGCGAAGGTCCTGGGTTCGACCCCCATGTTGGCCATATTTTTTTCTGATGATCGTCCATATCGAAGTGACTCAACCCATATTTTCCATGCTCTGGACATCGATCGCACTCCCGTCGAAGAAATCAGTTCACCCTGTCGTCTGGTGACATCAAACCCAGATAATCTAAAATATCATCTAAGCATCAGTGCCCTCGGGAGGTCAGATCGATCAAACACGCGAAGGAAAGCGATTGTGCGTTCATTTTTAGAGTTTGGTTCCGTATTCGTCGCGCATGGACCGGAACTTGCGGGACCCTTCTTCTCCGCATCATTGCAGACCCTGCCATTGTTCGAGCTTCGAAATGACGCATGTCAGGTCTGCAGCATTCAGAATAGATATGCCACAGGGTGCTACAGCGTGAGGTACGACCGCAATAGCAAAAGGACGGTGACAGGCACAGCTGTGGGCTTGTGATGTGCACACCCGTACGTGACGATGGCTCCGCGCCATGAATCCAAGTCGGATTAACACCGGAAATGTACCGGCGGAGCCACTCGACTTTTGAATCACCTCGGTGGAGCCTATCAGATGTTCAAACCATGTTGTCATTTGTGCCTTTATTCGGTGCACGTGCACGGTGGAGCATCGTGGAGTTCATCATCAGTCTAACCCTGGAACAAGGATACTCGGTTGCCTCGGAGATGGCAACAGGGCGTAGGGCATGTCGACAAACGAGCCGAGGAGAGACTCACGGTGTCTTTTTCAATTTATGCGAGTACACGTTCTCGGAATCGGAGAACGTGGAGAGATGTCGTGGCCCAATGAAGTGTGCTTGTGTACTGACTTGGAGAAGGCCTTGTTCGGTTGGATATCTTGTTCAACGCATTCAAACCATGAGTGCCCAATCTTCTAGTAACCATATTGGACTTCGCATATCGCACACTTTGTTGAGGGAAATCTTGGGAGGTCGCCACACAAGGAGAGGTGGGAGCACCGAACGATAGATTGTATATGCTATTTACAAGCATCACATTAAAGGCGGAGAGCACGGATACAGGGAGAGGGCTGGTGGACCAACGGAGACGACCCGTCGGGTACGGCACAAACCTGCGAGGAAAGGTGGGACGCCTCGCAGAGTGTACGTGGGGCGAAAGCAGTCCGCGTGCTCGGGACTTCATAGTGGATAACTGGAGGCGCTGGAAGCGAGGGTGTGGAAAGGTGGGCCCTGAAAGAGCGAGGACGCGCGCAGCGAGAAGACAAGGAAGGAGAGGATGAATACCGCAGGGGGTATGCTTATGCTTGGACATGGCACGTCACGTGCCGCACCATGCCGCAGGTGGAACCTGTGTGTGAATTTCAGGTTTTATAAAGACTAACTTCTGGAGGCTTATTATTCTACTGCTATTGCTGGAAAACTTCATACACTAGGAAAAATGAAGTAGAGCAGAGGGGAAACTCACTGGATGCAGTTCTGGGTGAGATTGTGAGGTAAGTGATGTTACGCGTCTAGTATGACTATCTCGCAGCTAATGGCTGTGCTCAGAGATGAATATATATCCCCAAGTTCATCGCAGCCACTTAATCCTCTTGGTTACAGAGGACAGGTTCCCCTCTTGCTCCAGGTCGTTTTCTTTCTGTGTCCACTGTCCACTGTCCACCATGTCCACCAAACTTTTTGATTCTGTGAATGCTGTTTTGTCTCGCATCCCTTCCTTCGATGCGGTCATTGCGGTCATTGCGGTATGGGCATTCATCAGGCTAATCCGCGTGTCTCGCACCCGGGTTCGCAACACCACACTCAAGGGCCCTCCCAGCCCTAGCTTCGTATACGGTGTCGGGAAGGTGCTCATGCAGTCCAATGATCCAGCATCCCACTATGCGTCTTGGGCCCACCAATATGGTTCTGTATATGCAGTACCCTCTACTCTGGGCAAGAGACGGATCATCGTCTTCGATCCAAAGGCGCTCGCTCACTTTTACGCAAGGGAGAGTTGGATGTATGCCCGGGGACCTTTGGAAAAGAGAGTCCTTGGGCCCTCTGTAATTTGAACTTCACAAGTTGATTATCTAGATGCCTGACCAATCTCAATAGTTCGGAAAAGGCCTGTTTATGGCTCATGGAGAAACCCACAGAAGGTACGCTTGATATCTGAATCTGTCCTTGGAGAGAGATGATGGTTAGGTCGTCAGACAACGCAAGTTCTTGAGCCCTGGCGTTAGCATCGCCGCAGTTCGCAAATTGACACCAATTTTTTACGATTTTGCATATAAGGTAGTATCCAATTCTTTATATCCTTGTCTTGACATCTGGGTTCCGTCAGGCCAAAGGCGCTTGGATTGATATCATCGAATCAAGTGGTAAAGACAGTGCCATTATTGATGTACAGAATTGGTATGTATTTTTTTTTGACAATGTTGCACTTCCATATTCTGTATTTGACCTAATTGTTCAACGTAAAGGATGAGTTATATCTCGTACGCACTCTTACTTTTTGCTGCTTCTTAGTTTCATGCACCATCGCAGCCTGGATGTTATTGGTATTGCGGGATTTTCCCATGAATTTGGAGCGCTCGATGGGAAGCGTGCTTCTGTCACTACCTTGTTTGATACTTTCAATGCATCAACCATCTCCACAGCCCAAATTGCTTTAGGCCTCTTGGCCCAGATTTTCCCAATCCTTTCAGATATACCCACGGCGCGGACGAGGTTAATGTGGAATTTCGACAGTGTGATGAAGGAGATTTCGGATGCTTTATTAAGTCGTATGAAGATGGAGTTGGAAAAGGGAGCTGTTATCGAGGGAGAAAAGTCCATTATTGGACAGTTGAGTACGTCTCACATGTTCGAGCCAATCAAGACATTGATACGTTCGGATTAGTCAAAAGCGAGAGTGCCGAATTGGAGACGCGCTTGTCAGAGGAAGAGGTAATCGCACAGGTACTTTGATACCCCAATTGTGTCCCAGGAAATTTCTCAGAATTTGTATAGATGAAGACCTTGCTTGTCGCAGGATATGAGACCACGGCTAGTAAGTCCCGACCCTTTGTCTCCAGTCAACGCTCTGACTTATTTCTGTATCAGTCACCTTGACGGTAATCTGAACTATACCGCGCGTGTACTCATCTAACCCCAAGCTGTAGTGGGCCCTCATCGAGCTTGCCCGAAACCCGAGCATCCAAACGAAGTTGAGAAATGAGCTGCTCGAACATGGCTCGGACCCAAGCTACGATCAGCTCCAGAACGGACTTTTGTATTTGGACGCTGTTGCTCACGAAGTCCTTCGTGTTCACGCGCCCGTCCGTGAAATAACGCGCACAGTACGTCCATTATCGCCGCTTCTGGACGACTATCGTTGACTTGTCGCCATGTTCGATAGTCCCTCGAAGATGGCATCTTGCCCCTCTCCGAACCCATTTGTACAGTATCTGGAGAGCTAATTGAGAGCGTGACAGTCGCCAAGGGTACCACCGTCACTG
Source organism: Xerocomus potaroensis (assembly GCA_038088895.1). Classification (NCBI taxonomy): domain Eukaryota; kingdom Fungi; phylum Basidiomycota; class Agaricomycetes; order Boletales; family Boletaceae; genus Xerocomus; species Xerocomus potaroensis. The sequence goes on along the minus strand of JBBPJT010000225.1, from coordinate 23,502 downwards.
TGCCCGTGGCCGCCCTAAACCGTGCAACAGCCGTATGGGGCGAAGACGCCAAAGAATTTCGGCCCAGCCGCTGGCTCTGCGACGAACAAGGCCAAAACAGTATTCCATCCAAGGCGAAAGAGTTGCAGGGGCATCGACACCTGCTCACGTTCTCAGACGGCCCTCGGACGTGTCTTGGAAAGAACTTTGCCATCGCCGAGTTCAAGGTGAGTGGGTTTATCTTTTGCAAAGACGGAGGACTGAGATAGGGATTGGGGATGTCGGACAGGCTGTGTTGTGTGTGCTCGTGAAACATTTTGTTTTCGAACCGCATGACGGCGCAGAGATTAAGACTGAGATAGTGAGAGGGATGCTGCCCAGACCGCGTGTCGTGGGTGAGGTGGGATGCAAGGTGCCTCTCCGCGTAAAGCCATACACAGGTTGAAGCACACGGAACCAACAAGATCGATGTCGAGCGTGTTTGAGTGTTGGTCCTGAAGGGTATGGTTAGGGCACACATGTACATGTAATGAACTTCCTTGTGTTATGGACTTGTTGAGATATCAAACGGAGCAAGTCTTGGAGAACCTGAGAGTGGTGTAAGTCCGTTGGCATACACATCACGTGCACTCCGGTACATATCTCGCCACACCGCATAGATGTAGCATAGTCGTTGCTTGTCCTCGTACTTCATAGTCGCTGGTATAGATCGTGGCACAGTTCCATCTCGCCCGGTCCCTCAGTGTTCCTGCCAATCGCCGCGGGATGGGCCTTGGAGAACGCTTTCTAAGCCGATAGTAATCCCGTGATCAGTTACCCCTATTGTCGTTGAACTCCCACGCATCTGTGGAGACCCAAAATTTTAGCCCTGTGCGTGAATCGCAGCATTCAGCCTCAGACTTCGGTGATAGAACACAAAGCAGGTAGGGAACGAGTCAATTAACTGGTGCGTGTGCAGGTGAGGCACGTTGGCACGTTCGTGCTCACAGCCTATATTACGGCGAAGCAACTTTCTTAGAGGAGCACACTGCTGGTGCATAGCTGGAGCGCAACTTGGGATTGCGCAGATATACGCGACTGAGTAAGTTTTTCTCGTTTCGCTCATCAACATTTTCACCATTTTCTCGACTGATACGGTTGGTTACTGTGCTCACATATAGGTATAAATCGACAGGCCCTAGTCATGCCACGATGGACGCAAAACACAAGGTGAGTCGTGGAATGATACACGTGGGACTGTAGTACAGACGCCTCAGAACATCGAATCTCAAAAAGTGAGTGTGCGAGAGTCAGTATGACATGACGCGGAGGATGCGCCATGGCCTTGAGGCTGTTCGTGCGAGCGCAAGCCAACCGCAGCATTGACTTTGGTCTGGGAATCGGAACCTTTAGGCACGAGGACAACCAAACAACCCCAGATTGCGCCATCTGTGCCCTTGCGGCACCCCAACTTGACGCAGAATTTCCCAGTACCTGGCAAGCTGTTGTATTAGAGACCAGCTTCGGGTAGCCCCGTTGCACGACTATCCGCATCCGATGCTTCCAAACCACGAAATTTGCGACCGGACGGTTTCTGTCTTTCAAACCATATCGCCACGGGACCGCTAAAGGATTATTCCGAAACCTTTTTAGTGGTCATGACCCGCCCTGCCCTAATCAACGCCCCCAGAGTGAATTGGCCTATAAGGGCCTATCCGCAAGTCAATCAGCTCTTTCCCTAGCCTATCGAAAGTGTCGCAGTAGGTGGGTATACTTACCGTCTCCTGCCTTCGCGTCACAGAATCTCTTTATTCTGGGTTAGGCCCTTTTGACCTGGTTTTCATTTACGATATTCTTATCTGCTCTCATGTCTGCTGATCTAGGTAACTCACACCACCGTGTCGCGTCTATCGTTCGATTCTGACCCCCAACTTAGCCACCAAGACCTCTCTAGGGCTTGAGGGTGCAAGAAGCATCCTTAACTCGTTGAATAGTGCTATCGTGACCGTGCTAGGCACGGGGATCAGGCCAAATCCACCATTTTTAAACAAACTCGTCCTCCGTGGTGACGGTACCAACATCCATGTCGACTCGGAGCCTCGCGTGGAAGTTGTCATTGGGTTTTGCAAGACGACATCCGTGGGTTATAACGGCAAAGGCACATCCGACCGGAAAGGTTCCGGTGAATTTGAGAGTAGACATTCGATACCGCTGTGGATCTCTGGTACGTACAAGCTGCGTGTCGAAGGTAAGACGGCGAGGTTGTTTGACGGAGATGAACAAATTTGGGTTGGGCATGGTACACATGATGGGCTCGAAGGCGTCTATGATATCAAGTTTGACTGATAGGATTGGCAATGTATAGCATGAACTTTGGTGGATCCACGTGGGACATCTGATAACGGTAGCGTGTTGGTTGTGGGGAATTCTCACTCGCTGCTGCAACCATATCTTAGCAGTGATGTACGGGCCCGGGTTGGGCTTGGGCCTTTCAAATGTGAGCCCGAGACTTAGATAAAGGTTGGGTCGGGTCTCGTCCGCATTTATGATCTGAATATGGCACGTCCGGAGGTGGTTCCAAGGCCTTGAGTCTGGACTTGGGTGCGACTCAGATTTATTTTTGTAATGTGCATCATGTGTCATGCGGCTCATCTGGCCCCGCTGGGAGACATGGAAGTACAGTAAATGCTATTGGAGGAGTTACAGACGGGCTTGGGCAGGTCCACGAAGGTGTCCTAAAAAGGAAATACAAGGCAAAATCCTGCCATCGTTGGTTACTAAGTCCGTTCATCTTTGTTGTCGGGCTGTTTGGTTCTGACCTATCACTGCAGTTACCACGGCATTTCTGGGTGGCACAAACGTCCTTTGGGCGTCCTCCAACTGTGCTGGACATGGTAGCAGGTCTAATACACGCGGCGCACCGTGACCAATGGGACTACCATTTTCCACGCCAATCCAAGGTAAGAATTGACATCGCTTCTGTTCAGTGAATTTCCCGGAAGCACGCATTCTGCCGGGCCCAGACGGTGAGATTGTTTGCCTCCAACGAACAGACCCCAGGGCTCGAAGGTGTCTCAGGGTATTGGGTTTTGATGGGATTACTAACGTGTCTGCAAACCAGCTAGCATTCGTCCACTATGAACAGTCAGTTAGTCCGGGACTCTGGTTTAAGTGATGGTTTCATCAGCCACAATACCAACCCGAAGAAATCTCGCGGGTAAGAATATGACATGACGTTACACTTCTGTGTCTACTGGTAGTCAGGTCACTCGCCAGCGCACAACTCTCTGCAGAAACTACGTGAACGTGGTGGGCACGGATGCCCTGTGATCCTCGTCCGGAACACATCTTGCAGATCACACACGGTGCTGCCCCACGTGTAGCTCTAGGTGCATAGGTTGGTAAAACTCCACGACTGCTCCCCTTTCCACACCTAAATGTCGCAATGCTGACATGACTTACATTTGAAGGATCGAACCAAACTGAATCGAGATGAGGCAGTATACGTATCATTTCGTATCATTTCTGTTCAGGCATTCGCTCTCTGTCTCCCTGGGTTCAAATAGAGACCTGCCCTTCCTGATAACGGTGGTGTGCTGCCTGTGGGACACTCTCACTCACTGCAGCCACGTTTGAGATGGATAGGGATCGAGACCGGTGGCCCAAATAAAGTTAGTTCCAATGTTCATCGATCTCACACGATGAAGAGTGGTGTACTCTGGGAGGCACATTTGTTCCTGTGCTTACATCAGGAGTAGGTGAAGGAATTCTATGATTAAAAGATGTACGCGGGGCATACATGCATATCGCAGGATTGCGGGCTACATCTCAACTGGTATGGACTGTGTGGCTGTATGACGCAGAGATCGAAACGGCTCCGTTTTCGGGTGCCGCAACAGTCTCGACCGGCATAGGCCCGAACATGGGAAGGAAAACGGCCCACCATGAACGACGCCACCTATCATGGCGATGACAGCATATGCAGAATTTGATTATTCAGTCATATCACGAAAGTTTGACTATACCTGGTTTGGGTGGACTTCTTCCTCGAATTAAACTTTGGCCATCAGATAGCTACCTCAGGTGTTCCAAGGTAACGCCACCAAATCAACAGTATCGTTGTTTTCCCGCCGTTCTAGCAGCATCAGGAAGTATAAGTCTTTATCAAAACTTAATGCAACTTCCGACAAGGTGAGATAAGACAGGGATTGTCTATAAAACTAGATCGTTAATCGGTCGATTGTCCCCCAGTCTTCCAAAGACAATCTTTATAGGTAGGCATACCTTGGTACCATGCGCTACTCCTTGCACAACTCACTTGAATTCTCATATTCAACTCAGGCCCTTCGACGCAATCTTCATCGATATGATCCCACCAGTCTTGCCACCTGCGGATCGTAAGATACCTATTGCCGTCAGCATCGCTCGATCTTGACCTTAGTTCACTCAGTCCCCCCATTTACCACCTTCAGCGCCAAAGCCATTGGAGCGCTCCTTGGTTTGTTCAACGGTCCTCTCGCTGCGTTTGGGATGGGCGTCACCCCGTATCCGCCCTTCATGAATAAACTGGTGCTCGATGCGGATGGCACCAACATCAGTGTCAAATGCACTCCCCCGATGGATATTGTTTTAGGGCCGGTTGCAAAAACGAAACTCGGCTACGGCGGACATGGTGCGACGGACAAGAAAGGGCATGGTGAATTCGAGAATAATTGTTCGTTACCAATGTGTTTGGCCGGTCGCTTTAAGCTTCGTGTAGAAGGTACGATTGTGAGGTTGCTTGATGGAGAGGAACAAATCTGGTTTGGGCGGGGTTCTCAGGAGGGGCTCGATGGTGTCTATGAAATCGAGCTCTGATCCGATAGTGGGCGACGATTGTCGAATCGGTTGTGAGTTGAGCAAAGGGTCATGTTGTACCATTAGCTGCAGTCAGTATTATGCCACAAACGATCACTTTCACCTACCATACATACGAAAAGCAAGTAGACAACAGTCACCGTCCGCCGAAGAGCCGCGGGTCTAGGGACGTTAAATGAGGATATACAAAAAAGCTACAGTCAGATAGTGATTTTTGGAGCTTAAAGCCAAGCTAAATGACGGCTCGTCTCTTCATTCTGTTGATGACTATACAGTACTTGCGGCATATACAGCATACGTCGACTGAAGACGGAACGGTGGAGTCTGAAAAGCACGCAGTACGCCAGTAACGATTGAATGCTATCACCTGCAATGGATGAGAAAAGCGGCGCGCGACGAACGGGACTGTATCGTCACGTGAAAATTCTCACGACGAAAATGTATAGGGGCCCATTTAGGACATTCTTTCACACACGCAGTTACCTATTGTGCATGCAGCACGCATTCTCTCGTCAGTGGTTCTTACACTTACACAACTGAGGTATACACCATAACTAATCTACCATTAGTGTCATGTTCATTACTTTCCTGTTCACCTCTTTCTGCTTGTCCTCATTTTTGTCCACATTCACAACTCTCTCCAACAAGCCGTCGGAGCTTGGCTTTAGTCCCGGTTTTTCAAACGTTCACGCTGACGATCCAACACTAGTGGGCCTCTGTGATGATTTCCTTTGCTTGTTCATTATGGACTTGTCGAGAGTGTGCAAAACTTGGATAGCGGTGCCATGATGGTATGCTTAGTGCTGTAGGACAATGGGACATGTACGCGGGGCGACGCGTACCGATGATGGCAGACAAAGGTTCTTTGCAAGTACTAGCACCTCGCCACACTTAAATGTCACCATGCTGAAATGCGACAGACGAAAATCAGACCTATATTCCACGGATCGAAGCGAGATGGCGCAGTATACGTATCTTTTCCATTCAGGCATCCAGTCTCACTGTCTCCTTCGTGCTTAAATACAGACCTGCCCTTCCTGACGACGGTGGTGTGCTAGTTGTGGGGCATTCTCACTCACTGGAACCACATTTGAGATGGATACGGCAGGCCCGGACCGATGGTCCAAATAAAGCTAGTTCCAACGTTCATCGATCTCACACGGCGAAGGGGGGGCGCCCCCTGGAAGATATATTTATTTCTGTACTCACACAAAGGAATTCTATGGTTGGAAGATGGACGCAGGACGAACGCGCATGTCGCAGGATTGCGGTCTACATTTCAACCGGTGGGCACCGTGGCCGTTTGATGCAGAGGTCAAAACGGCTCCGTTTTCGTGTGCCGCAAGAGTTTTCAGGTGGGATAGGCCCGATGCGTGCGAAAGAAAACGGATATTGTGTCCATTGTGCTCATGAACAACGCCACCGCAATGGCGGCATGTGCAGAATTTGATTATTCGGTCATATCACGAATGTTGACTATACCTAGTTTGGGTGGGTGGACTCGTGACACGGCTGGCCTCCTCGAATTAAGCATTGGCCACCCGACGGTTGCCCCAGATGTTCCGGGCCAACGCCACTGAATCCCCAATATCATTGTTTTCTCCCCGTGCTAACGGCATCAGGAAATAGTAGCCCTTACCAAAACATAAATGTGACCTCCGTTACGGCGAGATAAGACAGGGATTGCCTATAAAAACCAGACTGTCAATTGGACAACTGTCCCCCGATCTTTTTAAGACAATCTTCATAGGTAGGCATAACCTGGCACCGTCCGCTACCCCTGGCAGATCTCACCGGAGTTGTCACATTTAACTCAGGATCCTAGACGCAACCTTTCATCGATATGACCTCACTAGTCCTGCCATCTGTGGATCGTAAGATCCCTGTTGTCGTCAGCACTGCTCGATTTTGACCTTGGTTCACTCAGTCCCCCCCTTTACCACATTCAGTGCCAAAGCCATTAGACCACTCCTTGAATTGTTCAATGGGTCGCTCGCTGCGCTCGGGATTAGCATTACCCCGAATCCACCCTCCATGAACAAACTGGTGCTCGATGCTGATGGCACCAGCATCAGTGTCAAATGCACCCCTACGATAAATGTTGCTTTAGGCCTGGCCGTTGGAACGGCGACTGGCTATAAGGGGAATGCGGCAACGGACAAGAAAGGGCACGGTGAATTCGAGAATACGTATTCGTTGCCACTGTGGTTGGCCGGTCGCTTTAAGCTTCGTGTCGAAGGTACGATTGTGAGGTTGTTCGACGGAGAGGAACAGATCTGGTTTGGGCGGGGTTCCCAGGAGGGGCTCGATGGTGTCTACGATATCGAGCTCTGACCCTATCGTATGTGATGATTGTCAAATTAATTGTGAATTGATCAAATAGCCATTGTTGTACCATGTGTAGCTACAGTTAGATAGCCCGGCTTTGTTGATTTGTCGATGTGAGCGTTTGAATAACCGTAATACGTGATTTCTAAGACTACTCCCATGGCACTCATAATGGACTCCCGAGGCTCAGAGAACCACTATTTTGGACGAAGTCAACTGCAACATGCTGACGTCATTGATCAACGGGGCGCTATCTGACTGTAGCGTAGATTTACGTAGTACAACACGGCTATTTGATCAATAACCAACTCAACAATCATCGCATACGACTGGATCAGAGCTCGATATCATAGACACCATCGAGCCCCTCCTGAGAACCAAACCGGATCTGTTCCTCTCTGTCGAGCAACCTCACACTCGTGCCTTCGACACGAAGCTTAAAGTGACCAGCCAACCAAATTGGTAACGAACAATTATTCTCGAATTCACCATGTCCTTCCTTGTCCGTCGCACCATTTCCGATGCGGCCGAGTTTCGTCTTTGCAACCGGACCTAAATCAGTATCCATTGGAGGTGTGCATTTGACAGTGATGTTGGTGCCATCATCGAGCACCAGTTTGTTCATGAAGGGCGGATTCGGGGTGACGCCCATCCCAAGCGCAACGAGAAGTCCATTGAATAGACAAATGAGCGCGCCACCGGCTTTGGCACTGAAGGAGGTAAATGGGGGGACTGAGTAAATCAAGGTCCGAATCGAGCGGCGCTGACGACGACAGAGATCTTACGATCCGCGGGCAGCAGGACGGGTGGAATCACATCGATAAAGGCTTGCGTCGGGGAGCCTGCAATGTACCAGCTGTAGCAGACGGTACCAAGGCATGCCCACCTATCACGATTGCCTTTGGACGACTGGGGGAGAGTCAGACGATTGACGGCCTAGGTTTCATAGAACCCCTGTTTTTTTCTCACCGTATCAGAAGTCACATTTAAGTTTTGATATGGACCTCTACTTCCTGATGCTGCTAGAACGGTGAGATAGCAATGATATTGGTAATTGGTGGCGTTGGCTTGGAACACCTGAGGCAACCGTTTGGTAGTCAAAGTTTAATTCGAGGCCAACCGTGTCACGAGTCCACCCAAACCAGGAATAGTCAACTTTAGTGATATGATTGAATAATCAAATTCTGCGTATGCTGTTATTGCTATGATAGGTGGCGTCGTTCATGATGGGGACGATGGACACAGTATCCGTTTTTCTTCCCACGTTCGGGCCCATGCCAGTTGAAACTGTTGCGGCACCCTCAAACGGAGCCGTTTTGACCTCTGCGTCATGCAGCCACACAAGTGCATACTAGTTGAGACGTAGCCCGCAATCCTGCGACATGTACGTACGCCCTGCGTCCATCTTCCAATCATAGAATCTCATTTACTATCCCTGATGTGAGTACAGGAACTGACGTGCCTTCCAGAGTACACCCCGCTCTTCATTGTGTTAGATCAATGAGCATTGGAATCAACTTTATTTGGACCATCAGTCTGGGTTCATGTCCATCTCAAATGTGGCTTCGGCGAGTGGGAATTCCCCACAGCTAGCACACCATCGTTATCAGGAAGGCAGGTCTGTATTTGAGCCCAGGGGAGACAGTGAGACCAAATGCCTGAATAGACAGGATCATATACTGCGCCATCTCGTTTCGATCCTTCAAACATATGCCTGATTTTCGTCCGTCGTATTTCAGCATGACGACACTTACGTGTGGTGAGGTGCTGGTACTTGCAACGAGCCGTTGTCTGCAAGCATGGGTACACGTCGTCGTGCGTCCATGTCCTATTGTCCTACAGCACTAAGCATGGAACCACTATCCAAGTTGTACGCCGTCTCGACGAGCCCATAATGTACAGGCAGAGGAAGCCGGTCGTGGTGTTCACTAGCTCTGTTAGTTCGTCAGCGTGAACGTTTGTACAATCGTATTACGTGTCTTATAAGACTACTCCCATGGTACTCATGATGGACTTCTGAGGCCGAGGGAACCACTATTTTAGATCCTCGATATTTGGCGTACTGCTGTGTACATACCCCGGGCAGTAAAATTGATTAGCTCCGCTATCCCAAGTCTAGGGCGGGGTTGGAGAGAGTTGTGAGGGTGGGTGAAAATGAGAAGCGGACGGCGTCGACGCACATGTAAACGGGATGGTCAGGAAAGAGACTCCTTGACTTATGTAGTAGTAAGCAATGAACTCCAAGATTGCTGACGTCATCGATGAAACGGAGTAAACTCCATGCTGGCTTCCTTTTCTTCTTGTACATTATGCACTTGTCGAGAGATGTACAACTCGGATAACGGCGTAATGATTGCCTGCTTAGTGCTGTAGGACAATGGGACATAGATGCGGGATGATGTGTACCGATGGTCGCATACAAAGGATCTTTACAAGTACCCACACCGTGGCAAATTTAAATATCGCAATGCTGGAATGCGACAGACGACTATATTTGAAAGATCGGACAGTACCGAACTGAGATGGAGCAGTATACATATTCTTACGTTCGGGCATTCATTCTCACTGTCTCCCCTGGGCACAGATGCAGGCCTGCCCTTCCTGACGGTAGTGTGCTAGCTGTAGGGCATTCTCACTCGCTGCAACTGTGTTTGAGATAGATACTGGTCCATACCGATGGTCCAGATACAGCTAGTTCCAATGCTCATCGACCTCACACGATGGAGAGCGGGGTGTACTCTGGAAGGCACATTGGCTCCCGTACTCACAACAGGGATAGGAAATGGAATTACATGATTGGAAGTTGGAGGCAGGATGTACGTGCATGTCGCAGGATTGCGAGCTGCATCTCGACCGGTATGCACTGTGCGGCAGTATGAGTCATGACGCAGAGATCAAAATGGCCACGTTTTCGGGTGCCGCAATGGTCTCGGCTGGCATGGGTCCGAAGCATGGGAAGAAAAACGGGTATTGTGTCTATTGTGTTCACCATGAACGACGCCACCTATCATAGCAATGACAGCATACGCAGAATTTGATTATTCGGTCATATCACGAAAAAGTTGGCTATACCTGGTTTGGATGGACCCGTGACAAGGTCAGCCTCCTCGAATTAAACTTTGGCCATCAGACGGTCGCCTCAGGTGTTCCAACCCAACGCCACCAAATCACTAATGTCATTGTTTTCTCGCCGTTCTAGCAGCATCAGGAAGTAGAAGTTCGTACCCAAACTTAAGTGTGACTTCCGATACGGTGAGATAAGACAGGAATTGTCTATAAAAGCTAGACCATCAATCAGTCAACTCTCCCCCGGTCGTCCAAAGTCAATCTCCATAGGTAGGTATACCTTAGTACCGTCCGCTACCACTGGTATATCTCACCGGAATTGTCACATTCAACTCAGGATCTTTTGTGCAAGCAATCATCGATATGATCCCACCAGTCCTGCCCTCTGTCGATGCACGTAAGATGTCTGTTGTCGTCAGCACTACTCGATTCTGACCTCAGTTTACTCAGTCCCCCCATTTATCACCTTCAGTGCCAAAGCCATTGGAGCGTTCCTTGATCTGTTCAACACCTCTCTCAATGCGCTCGGGTTGGGCATTACCCCGAATCCGCCGTTCATGAACAAGCTGGTGCTCGATGCTGACGGGACCAACATCAGTGTCGAATGCACACCCCCGGTGGATGTTGTTTTGGGCTTGGCCGTGAAAACGGCGGTCGGCTACAAGGGAAATGGTGCAACAGACAAGATAGGTCACGGTGAATTCGAGAATGCTTATTCGTTGCCGATGTGGTTGGCCGGTCGCTATAAACTTCGTGTCGAAGGTACGATTGTGAGACTGCTCGACGGAGAGGAGCAGCTTTGGTTTGGGCGGGGCTCCCAGGAGGGGCTCGATGGTGTCTATGATATCGAGCTCTGATCTGATCCTATGAAACGTTTATCGAGTCCGTTATGAATCGATCAAATAGCCGTCTTGTACCATGAATAACTACGGTTGAACCAGATCAGAAATTGTGCTACCAATCGAGTCCCGGGGATTGATACCAGAGCTGCATGATGTCAGTGTATTTGTAGTGGTAATACAAGGTGCACTGTACTTTCATGTCCATGCCGGTCCTGAGAAGCTTCACAATAACTATCCAAGATGAGAAACAGGTACGGGCAGGAACTACCTTTTAATCCCCATTTTTGTCGCGCATCATAAAGTGATCGCGGCCATCTCATAACATTTTGTGCGTCAATTATGCTTGAGATGTTTGACGCGATTGGAGCGGAGCACCCTAAGATGAAATGAAACAAACACAACCAAAGAAAAAAAAGTGCGGATTCAAGCCGCCGAAGAAGTAGTGAAGTGCGTATGACCGGAGCGATCTAACCCCGCTCCAATATTCAATAACTACGTCAACCTGACAATGATTAGTCTGGGCATATCTCTGTCGCAAGCACTGTGGAGCCATAATGCATCATGACTCTGGTTTTTATATTCCGCCACGGAAAACCTAGCTGGACGTCGTTTTGAAGAGGGTCCGGAGCATAAGAAGAAAAATGGATAGATTAAGTTTACTGTACTTATGAACGACGCCACCTACCGTTGAACTCAGAATCGGAATTTGGTGATCATACCAGGTTTGGTAGGCTCATGCATCGGGAATTCTACAAGAATCTTATTTTTTAGCTAATTCTGGCTAATTTAACTAATTTTTGACTAATTTTGACTAATTGTGTGAAATCAGCCAAAATTAGCTGGAATTAGTCGAAATTAGCTCAATAAGATTCTTGCAAAATCCCTGATGACTGGCCCACCATGGATGGCACAGAAGTTAGTTTCCTCAAATTGAACTTTCACCACTGGATGGTCACCTCGGGTGTTTCATGCTACTGCCATTGAACCACCAAGTACTATTGTTTATTCGCCGTTCAGGGATGGGAAGTAGTGGATTATCTATAAATCCTCGATATAAATCGGTCAACTGGGCCCGCAGTCTTCGGAAAGCAATTTTCATGCATGTGAGCATACCTCCCATTCTGTATCTCTGATGCATTGCTTCGTGAAATCGTCGTATGCAACTCGGGCTATTGACACGAACGTTTCGACGATAGGATTCCGCCTGTCCTGCCCCCTGGTGCAGGTGGTCTCCGTTGTTGTTGCCACTGCTCGGTTCTGATTACCGTTTGCTCATTTCCTCCTTTTTTCACCTTCAGTGCCAAAGCTACAAGGGGGCTCATTGATGCGCTCAACGGTCCCCTGACAGGGATCACACTACTAGGCACTCGAAGAGAGGCTTTGCAATGCAGTATGATTCAAAAGTACCAAAACTAAGGATACAGGACGACTATGCTACAACTTATATACTATACAGAATGGTCCGTGCACTAATACATGTGTTTAGAGTGAGGTTCGGTTATGACGATATCACTCGGTAATTAAAGAAGCGTGCAATGTGAAAGGGTGAAGAAGTGAAGAAGTGATAATAAAGAGAAAAACCTTTCATTACCCCCTTTTCAAGATTCGACGTCCTCGACGAATGACTAAATGCCAATTTCCAGGCCTGGAGGTGACCCTCTCTTAAGCAGGCGAGTTGTTACAAGGGGGCATAGGGGAGGTAGGTCGGTGACAGGCACACGTAGTCCTTTGCTATACGCACTCAGCGAACGCAATGTCCATAGACACACTATTCGTTGCTGGCCCTACTATTCGACGGCACTGTGGGAACGCCACGTGCTGAAATCTCTGCTAGTTGCAGCCCAAGATGGCTATCGATGTCTTTGGACTTAACCAAAATCTTAGATCGGAGGAATAATGCAAGAAGAAGAAGAAGCAATGGAAGAAGAGATTGAATTTTGGAAAGAAATGAAAGCAGGATCTTTAAATAAAGGAGAAGGAGAAGGTGCCTTTTCTCGTAGGCAGATCGGACATTTACAAGGAGAATCCTTTTTATCGGAAATCTCCAGTTGTGCAACAATAATGCCATCTCGTTTATGACGTAGTTGCATTTTCAGTTGGGGGTGAGGAGTCACGGGATGCCTCTTATGGAATTCCTTTACAGCCTCCTTAGCGTTAGCTAGTTCCTTGGCTGATTTCCATTCCCGTTCTTCCCTTGGGAAACCCTTCCAATGGATGAGGTATTCGATTTTCCCTCGTTGTTCGCGGGAGTCAACGATGTATTCTATTTCTTGTTCTGGAACACCGCTAACTAAGAGTGGAGGAGGAGGAGCGATCTTTTGTGAAGGGAATTCTCCTTTCCGGTATGGCCATAAAAGGCACTCATTGAATACCGGATGTATTCCTTACCACGTCCTTTCCAATTTCAGCTTGTAGGCCGATTTACCGATCTGTTCAATGATCTTAAAAGGGCCGTATCGTTTGTCATCAAGCTTCTTTGATGGACGGTCGGATCTAATATTGGTGGCTTCAACCAACACAAGATCGCCAGGTTTATATTGTGGTTTATCCATGGCCTTTCGGTCATAGAATCGTTTCATATCTCTTGCAGCAAATTCTAAAGCCGACTTGGCTTCTGCATGAGATTCCTTTATTTTTGTTACAAATTCCTCAGCTGATTCGTTTACAACCTTCTTTCGCCGATCTGTCCTAATTGTAGGATTATATCCGTAATTAAGTACAAACGGACTATGACCGGTGGTGGAACTTGTCTTTTGGTTGTGTGAGAATTCAGCCAGGGGCAACCATTCAGCCCAGTCAGTCTGACGGTGATTGGTGTAAATTCGTAGATATTGTTCTATTTCTGCATTGAACCGTTTGGCTTGCCCATTAGTTTGCGGGTGGTATGCTGTGGACGGGTTTGCTTCAATCTGCAGAAGGGCATAGAGATCTTTCATGAAAGACGACATGAACTGCGTCCCTCAATCTGAGATCACTTTACTTGGTGTACCGTGAAGCTTGAAGACATGATCATGGTAAATGGTGGCAACACTCAAAGCGGTAATATTGCTCTGGATGGGGAATACATGAATCATCTTAGAAAATCGATCCATGATGGTCAGGATCGCATCTTTTCCGTTGGACTCCAGTAATGGTCCGATGATATCAATAGAAATTTCCTCCCATGGGTAGGAGGGGATTGCGTTGGGGTTCAGCGACGTGGTCTTCGTTTGCCTTTTGGCTTTTACTTTTTGGCATACGTCGCAGCCGAGTACGTACTTGCAGACATCGTTATACATTGAGGGCCAGTAATAAGTGTCTCTAATAAGATCTCGGGTTCAGCGATACCTGGGATGTCCAGCAAGGGGATGGTCATGATTTTCTTTTAAGATTCGCTCACGTAACGTGGGAACCTTAGGTACGTATATTTTATCTTTGAAATAGATGATATTGTCATTGTGAGTCCAGCTTTCCTTTTTGTCTTCGAAAGCCTTTCGAATGGAACGTTCTACTTTACTCTGATTTAATTCTATTTCTTCAGATATGGAAAGAGTAGAAGAAGATGATGAACATGTCACTGGTGAGGCATCAGCGGGTGGGAGAGGTTCTTCTAATTCAGACGATGAACTTGTCGGTGTAGGGTGCACAGCAGCCACTTTTACCACTGGGAGAGGTTCGTCTGATCGGAAAAGATCAGGTGTAAGGAGAGTTTGAGCTTTATTGTCAAGCTCTACCCCCTTTTCAAAGTCTGACCTCTGGGACAGAGGATCAGCAGGATTTGTTTTACCACTACGATGTGTGAGCACGAAGTGATATTCTTGAAGGATTTGGGACCAACGCGCTTGACGACACGAAAGGTCCTGAGGTTTCTTAAAGAATTCGAGGTTTTTATGGTCCGTGAGAACCTCGAACTCATGGGCAGCACCTAAAAGATAGTGTCGCCATTTCTTAAGAGCGAAAATGATAGCTAACATTTCCAAGTCTGTGGCATGGTAGTTTCGTTCCATGTCATTGAGGGACTTTGAAATATAGGCGATCGGTCGCCAAATGTTATCTTGTTTTTGGGAAAGGATTGCGCCAATCCTGATACCAGATCTGTCAGTTTCAATACGGAACGGGTCTTTGTCATTTGGCATGGCCAAAGACGGGGCAGAAGTAATGATTTGTTTCAATGAATTAAAAGCAGTCTGACATTCGTCAGTCCACTCCCAATCCTTCTTTTCGGAGGTTAGGGCATTGAGGGGTCGTGCAATTTTTGCAAAATCTTGCACAAATCGTCGGTAAAAGTTGAGGAATCCTAAGAAACCTCGAAGTTCTTTCTTTGTCGAAGGAACTGGCCAATCACGCACAGCAGCGACTTTACCAGGATCCATTCGAACTTCCTTGTGTGATACGATGAGCCCGAGATATTCGGTTTCCGCTGCATCGAAATCACATTTTTTGTGTTTTAGGAACAACTTGTGTTTCTGAAGAATTTGTAGCACTTCTCGTACAATACGATGGTGCTCTTCTAGGTCGATCAAGAATATTATTATGTCGTCTATATAAACGATTACTTTTCCCTGATCTACTAGGTCCTTGAAGATGGCGTTTATCATTGTCTGAAATGTCGCCAGGGAATTGCAAAGTCCAAAGAACATTACAAGGGGTTCAAATAGGCCGCGGTTTGTATGGAATGCTGCCTTCCATTCGTCACCTTCTTTCATTTGGACGTTATTGTATCCCCATCGGATGTCAAGCTTGGTAAAATATTTTGCATCTTTTAGCTTGTCGACCAATTCAGCAATGAGGGGAAGAGGGTAGCAGTTCTTGACCGTTATAGCATTTAGCTTACAGTAATCCTGAACCGGACAGAGACGACCATCCTTCTTTTTAACAAAGAAGAATGCGGAGGCGAAGGGGGATTTTGAAGGACGAATCCTTCCTGACTTTAAGTTCTCTTCTAGGAACACATTGAGTTCCTTTTGTTCTTCTGGCGATAGATTGTAAACCTTGCAGTCGACTTTCTGATCTCCAGGTAACAACTCGATGGCGTGATCCCAGGGTTGATGAGGTGGAAGTTCATCGAAGCTTTCTTTAGCGAAAATGTCCTCGTAGTCGTGATAGACTTCTGGGACCACTTCTTTGAACGTTTTCTTTGCCTTGGCAATATTAGCCGCAACGGCGATATCAGTTGATACGTTCTGAAGGTACGTATCGCAGTTTAAGGAAAAGATCCGATCTCCATTTTCAAATTCAGAATCTTCTTCGTCAATGACGGCATAAAGGGTGTGATCCTGTTCGCACTGAAAGGTTATTTGTCCGGCCTTCCAGTCGATCAGGGGATTGTGCTTTTTTAACCAATCATGACCTAAAAAGATCATGTTGGTTCCCAGATCCGTTACGGTTAATGCGATCTGTTCCTTGTGATTACCAACGTCTAAGCCAACGATGATATATTCAGTGATTTTGCCTCCGGTGTTTTGAGTACCATCGGCGTTGTATACAGGAATGGGGCGAGGTAATTTGTACGTCTCTACCCCCTTTTCTGTGACAAAGGATCTATCTACTGACGAACCAGTACATCCTGAGTCTACTAAAGCGTTTACTGATAGTATTCGGCTATCAGTGAGAGTGAGCTTTACTTCTAGCTCAAGGGAATTTTCGGATCTTTCTGATCGTTGTACCTTGTGAGGTTTTTGTTGAAGTTCGTACAAAGTCCAGTACATGTCTTCTTCAGTCATAGATTGAATATCTTTGACCAGTTGTTGGGTAACCTCAGATTGTCTTTGATCGTGTACAAACGACTGTACGTGATGAATGGTATTTTTGTCGTTGGACTGAATTCTAGCCCGAATCCATCCAACGGTGTTCATCCACGACGCTCTGTTTTCTTTCGTGGGAGGGCACTGCACCTCAGTCAAAGACTCACCACACTTCAAAATTCGGATACTCTTCTTCTGCAATGAATGTGCCACCGCATTTCGCAGCGGGAGTGGTTTGCATGGAAGAGGGGACGGAGACAATGAATGTGCCGTCTGCTGGCGCACTGCAGCCTCGCTAGACGGGAGAGGTTTGTTCTCCTTAGGGGACGGGGCGAGGAGGTCATCTATTTCTTCCTCGGATAGAAACGCGTACATCTTTCAGATGTTGGCTCTTTTATTCGTGGGTATATGTGTCGATCTTACTTTGACGACCTCAGGAAAAAGGGAATTGGAGTTTTTAGGTAACTCCTCTACCTCTTCGAAATCCAGTTCGCTGTTGCAGCATCCCGGACTCAGGGGAATTTCCTCAATTTTTGAGTCTGACCTCGGTTCTAATTCTTCTGTTTCACACATAGGTTCGATTGGCAAAATAGAGAATTTATTCGTAGTATTAAATACATTCCTACTACGAGTGTCCTTAGAACCTTTTCCGACCAGCGTATGACTCTTTACGCGGTCGGCTGGCCAAAACCCAGCTTTTTTAATTGTGCGGCGAGATCTTCGCCATCCTTATATTCAATTTGGTTGCCAGATACTTTGATCTGGCGAACCCGTCTTGGTCGTGGTGGATATGCAGCACAAGGCCACACTCCCGAACATTTTGCGCACTTTCCTTCAGCGCGTGCTTTACTAATATCCATTGGGACTCCTTGTCCTGAGAAGGTTCCAGTGGCATTGGGATGAACCGCTGCCTGTGCTGGGTGGTTTACCGTCGAGGGGCGTGCCACCTGTGGTTGATAGGATTTTCTCAGGGGATCCTGGACCCCAGTGCTGGCCTTTTGGGCCGCAATTTCTTTAAGAACGGTCTTGGCTCTTACGAGCTCCCGATTCCATTCAACGATGTCATAATTGTTGAAAAGATCTGGTTTTGACCTTTCGACATATTCTACAATGGAGTTGTGCACCCCATTGCGCATGATTCCTATGAGCATACGCCCGTAAGCCTTGATGTCAAACTCAGCTTCTAGCATGAGTTGGTGCATCCGTGTGAAGAAGTCTTCCACGGAATCCTTTCCTTGTCGGAGCTTCATCAGCTCCTTTTCAGCGTTACATTGAAGGGCCGCCGGGCAGTACTCTCGCTTCAACATGTCTTGGAAATGCTCAAATGAATCGTTCCCGAGCTTATCTTGCATGACATAAAGATCAGTGAACCAACCTGCTGAGTTATTGCCCTTCATATATGACAGGATAATCATTATTTTTTGCTTATCTGATGGCTCCTCCTCAAAACCATTGAGATACAGTGTAACCATTCACCACCACTGGACAAACTTTTCTTTTGTGCCATCAAAGCTTTCTGGCTTTTGTTACGTAGTGAGCCAGTAGCTTCGAATGGCAGCGACTACGAGGGCGACAACAAGATACAAGGCTCCGGTAAGGAGGACTGCTGATGACACAATTGCGAGAGCAACGTCCACTAGGATGGTTGCGAGGACAAAGGCGGCGATAGAGACGATCGTGTTGGAATAATGAAGTAGTCGTCAAGGGCGTATGCCGGAATGACGAGGAACGAAGATTGGATGACGAAGGGAATCCTCAGGGCACGGCGGCGGAGTGAGGATGGAACGGAGGCGATGGAATCCTCAGGGTACGGCAACCGGAATGAGGAGAAAGCCACAAGAAGTTACTAGCCCACACTTAGGCGTTGTAACGGTGAGATTAAGCTTAGGGCTACAACAGGGAAAGCGCTACTACTTATACTACCAGCCATGGCGCACAGACCATGCTGACTAAGCGCTATCTATGGTAAGCCCTCAACCCTGGTGCAAGGGTTGACCTACATATGGGAATGCCCAAGACCCTGGGCGTAACACGAGGTAAGCTAGGAACAGAAACGGCCATGAGGCAGAAGCAAAGAAGCTTCATGGCGAACACGTGTACGGCACGTTGCCGGTAATACAGGGCGACCTAGGAGACAAGCGTTATCCTAAGGTCAAGGACACAAGAGTGAAGGAAAGATCTATATCGTTATACCATAATGGAGGGGCGGGGGATAAGGATAAAGGAAAGAAATGAACCGTTAGACTAAGGACCCCAATGTTAAGGCGAACCAAGAGTAGTCCTGTCATAAAACTGTAACAGCTTTGCGGCAATGGACTTTCCAAGTCGGCGGCCGAGCCGAACTTGCGGAGGTGTGGGAAGAGGTCGACAAGGCAAAATGCCCATCGAAATGTCGGATGATGGCCTTGCGACCACCGGAGGTTGTGCCGTAACGGCAGGGGAAGCGGGTGGTGCCGGTATAAATGGACGAGGCATCGGACCGGCTGTCGAGGGGTCGATCTGAGCCGCCAGGAACCAGTGGGCGTAGTTGGCCATGAATTCCTCTTGTGAGGATGGCCATTGTTGGGTGAATTGTGGAGCGAAAGGCTCCGGAGTTGGTGGGACGGGGATTTGCGCCACCAAAATGGGACGTGTTGGTCAGGGATAAGCTAAAGAGCCCATAATCGGAGATCTTGCTGCTCAAGATACAGTGCGGGAGGTTGGGGCTTGAGAGCCACCCCAAGGCGAAGTGTTTGAGAGGCGATAGGGATGAGACATCGTTTAGCGGCGCACAGCAGCTCGCCAATTGATGTCAGAGGAGGATGGAATGACGTGGGGGTTGGATGTGCACGAAGAGTGAACACCAACGGGTAGAGGTGAAAATTTAGGAAAGATGGAAGAGGTCGGCACACTCCCGACAACTAAGTCCTTTGACCGTTTGTTAACTCGACGAATCGAGGCATCTTAGGATTTCCACTTAGCGATCAAGGGAGTGGAAGGAAGGGGAAAGGATCTAAAATAAACCCTTGAAGAGAAAGGGCAGGAAACCCTTGGGTAGAGTCAGATCGGGACGATTGGTGCTAACGCTATCTGGCTGCGCAAACGCCTTTCCTCGTTACCCCGGAGGAATCACAGGGGGGACCATATGTATCGTCTATCCCTAGACACGAGGGTCGATGTCACCCAAGAACCACCGCTAGTGCACTATGCAGAAAAGCAATGTTATTCGTATTTATGTTTCCCAGAACTCCCAAAGGTAGGCTTTCGCCCTTTAATATTCCAATGGGTAATGGGAAACTACACCGAACAAGCGTATGACGAAGCGTGGGTCTGGTGCTTTTCCAGCCATTTCACGATAAACGGTACGGGCGGCGTTTACAATGGCCAGTTGGTTTCCCCTTAAGCCTGGGGTCTGGCTAACACCAAAAGTAGAAGTGACGCGACCGCGAAGTGCGGCCGCGATGGAACATGTGATGAGGAGCGTGAAGAGCACGACGAAGAGATGAGTGGGTAGTAGATTAGTTTTGGTACTATGACAGGGATCACACTACTAGGCACTCGAAGAGAGGCTTTGCAATGTGGTATGATTCAAAAGTACCAAAACTAAGGATACAGGACGACTATGCTACAACTTATATACTATACAGAATGGTCCGTGCACTAATACATGTGTTTAGAGTGAGGTTCGGTTACGACGATATCACTCGGTAATTAAAGAAGCATGCAATGTGAAAGGGTGAAGATGTGAAGATGTGATAATAAAGAGAAAAACCTTTCATCCCCTCACTGAACCGCTTTGCGGACATCATGAGAATGTGATGGGCACGGACACACCGCAGTCATCATCTGGAACACGTCTCACAGATTGCTCATCGACTGCTGCGCGACAATGGACCTAGGTGCATGAAGAACCAACAAAGCTAGTGAGACTCCACGACACTTGTATATCGTGAACTTGTCGAGAGGGATCCATGTTTGATGTCCCTAGAACTTTTGGCTCTTTGGTGGACAGTGACTGCCGGGTACATGTCTACTGTATGTATGGTAGTTACTGGTTGATTCACCACGTGGTACATTCAATCGAGAGAGAGGAGGGAATGGCAGGTTTGAGTGGGTGGGTGAGGCTTTTATGTTAACGCAGGTCTTCGGTGTAGGGTAGCTCGTGGGGCGATTTTGAGGGATCCGAGAGTGTAGTAGGTGGCAAGCTTGAGTCTGGATGAGGTTACTGAGTTGGCATCGTTCAATGTGCTGAATTGGGGTTGGTGATGTGTTGAGAATATGGTATTCTATTTCATCTTCAGATTACATAACCATATTCTAGAAGCGATCTATGATTAGTCAATTGGTCTTACACATAGATCAATGCTGACACTATTCATATTATAGGGTCATTACTCATCATAGATAAGCTCTCTTTTCGCTATTGGTTGAGATAAGAGTTCTTTACGCTATTGGCTCTATTTTTACTATGCTTACACACCGTAGTTCTTCGACCTTCTATGGTCTTCTTTACCCTTACTATAGTTAGTAGGAGATCACTACAGATACAAACATATCCTGTAGTATATAAGACTGGGGAAAGTCGCTCAGTCTTTAGTTTAGTAGATAATTCAGTCACTTCTCTGAACTCTCAGTAGAGCCCACTAGCTCCTCATCACTCTTATACTCTCGCATCTCTACCTTGCCTCAAGCCTCTAGTATCAGTGAGTTTCTCCACTGATCTCTCGCATCCCTTGCCCTGCTACTGATTGGGACTCCATTGGTCTCAATAATTAACTCAGTCGTGCGCGTGATGCAACGGACTAATATATTCACCTAAAGAGATTAACTACATACAAGTAAGCAATCAGTAGATAGTGAAAGGCTAATAAACTCATCTCAGTCGTGCACGTGATGCAACGGACTGAGGTGTTCGAGTACGAACTACACATCTTATATACTACACAGAAGGCTGTACTAGCTAAATCATATGGGCACTGGAATACTGATGAAAGAACATATGTGAGAATGCTACGAACATTGCCCATATGATATGGTGTCGGCACACGATGGTGGTGCGATGGCGCATCAGTGCTCTGGTGATCTGGTCGGTCCGGTGCCAGTCGTGACTGTGCACACACTTGGATTTCCAACACTCCCCCTCAAGCCGTGAGCAGTCTGGAATCATCGGCGAAAATCTTGATGGTATAACGGCATGCATTCAAGTGTGGTACAATTCGGCCGTTCCGTCCTTCCGTTGTCTTGTGAAATATTGCCTGGTGGAGGGCCCCAGTTGTCTGATAAAAAATGGGCAGTAAGCCCCTTACTATGCTCCCCCTCACGCCCTTGTGCAATCAGCATGTGTGTCACCTTGCAGCAAATGTTATTGCCAACCTTGAATTCATCATCTTTTGACCTGTTGATCAGTCTGTTATCAACCTTGCATTGAGCTACCCTGGGCACGATATGCCCGAAATGGCAGCGCAGGTCCCTTGTGGTTATCGTCTCGTCAGTGGCGTTTGTGGTCTTGCTACTCCGCACAACATGGTATTGTCCCCTTGATATATTCGGCATGTTTCCTAATGGGGCGCCTTCTGCCCCTCGAGTGATGCTTGAAGTCATTGATGGCCCTTGCACATCCTCTCGACCTGTCTGCGTGAACTCGCCATCTGGTGGGTCTGGTACCTGCGTGAGCCACAAACGTGATTCTCTCGATCCATTTGGCACTCCAACAACTGTGTCTGTGTTCCCGACCTGCAGTAGATCAACTACCTGTGTGATCCTCCAAAAATGTGTGCCCCAATTGGTTGGCACCTCAGTCACCGTGTCGCCGATTTCTGTCGCGACTGACTTTGGCTGATCTCTGGCCATGTATGATGCATTCAGTGTGTTGACGAGGTCTCTGTACCTCCTGTGATGAGTTGGTGTGGTGTGATGATGCACGATCCCCAGATCTGGAATTTCAATCTGGCTCACCCCTGCATATTCACCTGTCGCCCCTAGAGCGACAATTCTAGAGTCCGCGGCAGGGTCTGCCCAGTCAGCAGGTATCTCACCTCCAACTTCCGGCATTTCTGACACCTCCACTTCCCAAATATAGCTTGATTTCATGGGTCCACTTGGTAATGCCGCAGTGGCGTCTTCCAGGGCCTTAGGGTCCTCAGCCCAGTTGACAGGCACCTCGCCTTCAACTTCTGGCGTATCTGACTCTTCCAGGTCCAATTGATAGTCTGCATGATCCTCATCTGTGACTGAGAACCAATCTGCACACTCGGATTCATCATCTGATTCTCCCAATAGTAGTAGCGGCCCAGTGTTACGTAGTGAGCCAATAACTTCGAATGGCGGTGACTACGAGGACGACAACAAGATAGACGACTAGAGTGAAGACGACAAGAGATGCGAAGAAGGAGAATACGACGTCCACTAGGATGGTTGCAAGGATGAAGACGGCGACAAAGAGGAACGTGATGTCGACGTGCGAGTCATCAAGGGCACTCGGCCAGGATGACGACGAGTCAGTGGGTAGGGGATCTTCAGGGCACGGCGGCGGGGTGAAGATGAGTGGTGAAGGGGTCCTCAGGGCACGGCGGCGGAGTGAGGATAAAGCCACAAGAAGTTACTAACTCACACTTGAGAAAGCAACAGTGAGATTAAGCTTAGGGCTACGACATGAAGTGCTCTACTACTTATACTACCAGCCATGGTGCACAGACCATGCTGACTAAGCACTACATATGGGAAGCCCTCAACCCTGGTGCAAGGGTTGA
>JBBPJT010000224.1:0-37645 GCA_038088895.1 Xerocomus potaroensis | reverse complement strand
CCTTGTGTGCGACCGCATCATCTACCTTCCACAGCGTCCCAACCACCCCGTTGAACCCTGCAAACTGCATCCCAGCCGCGAGGTGGAGCACCTCATCTGGCGTCGACGCATCCCCCACCGCAGTATGGCAAGCGGACAAGAACGCGAATTCAGAGTTCGTGTAGTTTTCCTGGATGATACGCATCAATGTGAGCTTTCCGTCACCCATCGCGAACCACGATTCGAACGGCTTCGAGGGGTGCTGCGCACCATGACAGGCGAGGTGGATCCAACGGTGGTCTCGGAAGGCACATATAGCGCCTTCGACTGAAGCCGCGGCGCCCGTGACAACGTCGAACTTGACGTCCGGAGGCATCCCTGTCTCGTTCTGGATCCGCTGTATTTCGTGCTCTACCTCTGGTAGATTTCCAAGTTTCGTATCCGCGGTAGGCCGCCCTTGGCCAATAGCCGCAAACGAAACCGGGCTTACATTTCCAGACGTATCGCGTGCTGCCCGTTGAGACCGAATACGGTCACATGCACGAAGGAGGGCAGAGAGGGAGGGAGCATATGAAGGTATGTAGATATCGAAGAAATTCTTCTTTCCTCTCCCGTGCGGACCCGCGGCATGTAACGGGAGACTGGTAAATTTCGAGGTTGGACACCACCAGATGCGTGAGCCAGGAGGGAGCCGAATATCGTTTTGCAGGATGGACGCAATTGGTTCGACTACGATCGACCACATCTCGCGCAACGTCATCTTCACCCATGAATCTCTGTGGTCTCCAAATGCGTGCGGGTCCCGAGTGAGTTCCGATAATTGTTTACAGAGTTGGTTGACATCGGCGAAAGAGCATGGAAGGGGTACATGAACGGGTGGCTGGGTGCGGAGAACAATGAGAGCATCGCAGCTGTATTCACTCGCATTCACAATGATAACAGGCCCGTATTCGGCGGCTTGTTGGAGCTCCTCGAAACAGAGAGGTAAGAGGAATTGTGAGAACCCATCCAGACGACGAATGTTATCCACCACCAATCTCCATTCCTCTTGAACCCGCCAGTATGGTTCCATGTTCTTGTCTTCACCGTTACTATGCTGAGCATGCTTCTTGAGATCTGCGCTCAAATGCATAAATTTCCTTGCGAGCTCGCTCCCAAGCCCACCAAGACCCTCCAAGGCGACCACGGAAATGTCACAACGGCCAAGTTGGTTCCACAGGATTCCTCTGCCTTTTTCAAGAAGCTCAGCAGCCATTTGAAAATCATCATGTCTCAAAGCACATGAGAATGCATTATTGGGTAAATCTCCCACTCTTGCTTGCATTGCCTCATGTCTTGAGTCTAGTGATGAAGTGAAGGAGGCGAAACGGTCCATTGCATCAAGTAGCGTTTGATACGCATCTAGAACTGAAGAGTGGTTGTACTTCTCAGCATTCTTGACCCAATTCTGGAGTGTCTGCAACAGATTCAATGAAACTGCTGGACTGCATCTTTTCAATAGCTGATAGGTTTTGAATCCCTCATCCAATGAAGGGAGTGGAGAGTCAGAAGGATGGTTTGTATCTGATGATGTGGATGAAAGAAGAAGAGTTGCTGCCAAAAAACCAGTATTGAGTGCAAAGTATGTATGTTCTGCTGGGAAAGTGTGTGATGCTTCCTGGAATAATTTGATTGCTGTATTCAGATCTGAGTGATTCTTTTCCTTATTGTAGCGATCCCAGAGTGATATTCCGAGATTGAAACAAGCCAGTCCATGGTAGGAGTAGCCTGGTGGACAAAGCTGAAGATATGTCTCTTGAAGACTAATAGCCTTATTTAGATCAGTGAGATTGTTTTGTTTCCTATATCGTGCATTTATGGATAGTGCAAGATTATTGAGGATTGCACTATAGCCTTCATCATCCACTGAAAATACTTCAAACCCTTTTTCTCCTAGAACAATGGACTTGTTCAGATCTTCTATGTCCCCATGTATTAAGTAGTGCTCCCTTAGTGTTTTGATATGCTCTGAAAGAGCAGTTATATGCATTGAATGGCCTAATGGACATAGATCAAGCCATTTCTCTTGCATTTTTATAAGTCTATCCAGATCAGCTAGATTTTTCTGGACATAATAATATCTCCAAAGGCTCAGTGCAAGCCATCCTAGGGCATTAGCATACTCAGGATGGCCTGGTGAACAAAGATCCAGCCTGGACTGCTGTAGCTCCATAGCTTTGACAAGATCCAAGATATTGCCTTCTTGAATATGACAAAAGTAAAAGGCAACAGCAAGATCATTGAGAATTCTACTGTGCTCTGGATGGCCTGAAGTGCAGAGATCCAATCTTGCCTGATTCACTTCAACTTTGGTCAACATGCAAGCAATATTTTTGAATTTCCGCCCAAAATCATATAGCTTGTTGTCATCTCCCCTGAGAGCTGCTAGACAGTTGTGACCATCTGATGTGACCTAATACATATTGTCAATCAGTTTTGAACCAAAAGCCAATATAAAACATACCAGAATATTACTAGCCCTGCATGTTACAGAAAGAATAGCACTACTATTGACAAGTCCAGGTACTTTGCCTAGTACAGTAAATGATTTGAACTTGGGCCAAAGTAATAGTACTAAGACCCACAGTGCCTAGTGTCAATGGTCTTCAATAGATCAGCCACATCTGTGACTATCTGATCACCTAATGGTTGTTTGCTCCATTCAGTAGTAAGTTTTTCTGGAAGAATACAAATAGCAGTCCTAACTACCATAGAAGGAGGAGCAGAGCTGCAAGAGTTATCAATTCAAATTTGTCAGTAATAGCACTGTATCTATATACTTACAAGAGAAAGGGATGGTTCCATGTTACTACTGAACCTTTCCTTGACTTTAACAGTCGACCAGAGCATGTGATCTTGGATATATCACCAATATTGATAGTAACACGAACATCTTCCTTAGCAAGTCGGGATGAGAGTCTCAGTTGACCCACTATATAAAGTGTGACTAGTTTTCTGGGTAATCAATTGGTAGATCCTTACCTGTAATTTGAAAGGTAACATCTTGTGAGTTTTTCTCACCCATCAGAGAAACTTGAATGAAGACGAAGTAAAGGCTGAGAACAGATGACGGTAAGAATAGATAAGATATACAGTTTCGATCGAGGTAGATGAGAAGGTACAAGAATTGGCGGAATTGGAGCAGGCGGGGGGAAGTGGTTCGTAGGGTTAGAGATGACTGGATTTGTGGATATTGGCGCTAAAAACAGAGCAAATGAGACATATCAGTCATGACGGAATCCGTACAACAGAGCAGAAAGAAAGTAGCGATGAATCGCGTGGGATAAATCAAGGACATCGAGGAAGAGAACGACCGAGGCAATGACGAACAGGAAAGATTACAAGCAAATAGAAGCTCGTGATAACTCACAGATGAAAGAGCCAATCACAGGAAGAATTGAATGGGAATGTTGAATGGGAGACGACGTGAGAGCAAGGGGGCTGGAAGAAGGAAATCGTGATATAGATGGAAGGCAGGAAGCGGGATAGAGCACAGGGAATATGAAATGGTTGCTGGTTGAATCGCACTGGGAGGCAGACAGGACTACGGTAGCTTGAGGGAACGGCTATGGCCCGGATCGAACGGATCGAACGGGTCGTGAAGAAACGGCGTGACCTAGAGAAATAAACGGGGATCCAAATGGCACCAGATGCAGGAGTGAAAGCGAGTCTGGATGAGAAAATACCAGCCTTTGGGCTGGATTGAAGGGAAGCTGGTACGGCTGCGATGCACTGGATATACTAGGTCAACAATATGACAGAGTAAGAGAATGTGCACGAAATTATAGTCCATACTCACGTACGAGGAAATGCGCTTGATGATTCCTCGAACAAATGAGGACAGGCTGAAAACCGACGAGATGCGTAATACGCCAACTCGGTGAGAGGGAAATCGGACCAGATCAAAAGAGTGGTCACGTGATGATCGGCTAACTGATCAATGTCTTCGACTGACCAACAAGAACCGCAAGCTGTCCAACCTATCCAAGTTCTCTACTGTGATAGTATGGCACATCTACCGTTTTGACGATCATTCACCTGAAAACGAGACCCACTTAGTTTGCACATTCCCTCCAGAGTATTGCGAATTTGGCTCCAGTCTAACCAGATGCAAAGAATGGCTACTCGCAGCTCACCCCCAACTGTATGAGAAGTACTACTCGGAGGGCGAGTCGTCATATCTTTCATTATATACATCAAACATTTGATGATCGTGCCGATCAGAGGCACTCCAGTCGAAGCTCGGCACGCTAAGCCTAGAGGCTCAGGCAAAGCTCGAAGAGGACACCGCAAAGAAGGAAGCCAAAGCAGAGGCGAAAGCGGATGCAGCTCTCAAGAAAAAATTGGTCTGGACATCCTTTCTGTTTTCTCGTTCATTGTGGAACTGATTTTTGCCATCATCGTTGGCTGCCGGCATCAGGCTTCGCAAGTCACGATCAAGCGTGTCGAGCGCAACAAGCGCAAGTTTGTCACGGCTATTCACGGCCTTGAAGCGTTTGGTGAGTGGCTTTTCACCCTGGGAATCGGGTCAGTGCCTGATCAGCGCAACCTAGACATTGACCTGAAGAAAGCAGCCAAGTTCCTAGCTCAAAGATTTGCAACGGGTGCATCTGTAACGAAGGATGCACAAGGGCAAGATGAGATCGTTGTTCAAGGAGACGTGGCTGATGATATTTTGGAACTGATCGAGAACAAGACAGGTATCTTGAAGGGAGTCCCTGCGGCGAACGTGGAAATAACGGAAGACAAAAAAAAGAAAGCAACGGAGTAAAAGGTTGTACACTAGTCTGTATCATTCCGTTAATGCGTGTGTCATTTGAGTGGAAACTAAACTCTTGTTGTGCTCGCGCTTTGAACATCCTGCGTAGCGGATTCGGCTGTTCGAAAATGGGCCTTGAGACAATCCAGGGGAGATATGGTTGAGTCTCTTTGAATTGAAAAAACGCGTGGGAAACACGAAACACGATTCAGTTGGTTCTTCCTGGCTTCTAGTCTAGTCAAGGACCTGTTCATCCTCCGCCCGAGAGAGAGAACGTGCGAAGCATCCCGCCTGCTATTGAATGAATGATCCCCGTCGTAGGTTTATGAACTATAGGTAACGGGTCACTGTGCAAGCAATGCACCTCTCTGTTGTCACGCCAGTTATGGGTCCACCATCGACATTATTCAGGTCACTGTTTGATGGCCTTCATCATACGGCGGTCCCTTGGATAGAGATAGACTCTCGCTTTCTCTGAACTAAAACGTTTGGACAATGCCGACTCTTGTTCCGCAGAGGGGCAAATGTCATTGGACGAGGGCCGACCCCGTCAACCGTCCCAATCACTTCTGGTAAGCCTGGACCTGAACAAGGGAGGGAAGATTGTATTTGTCACCACAGATCTTGATTTTAGGGGCAAAGTGTACGGCCGAGGGGTCGGGCTCGCTACACATCCAATAAGAACAAAAGGTAATACAGCAGATTCATTCCATCTCATTACTCTTTCGGCAAAGCTTACGAGTCAACCGGTGGTCGATCCCACAACGTGTTTGCTACAGACTATCATCAAAAGTCACTCAAATGTACATCCCAAAGAGGCCTACGTGTGAAAAAAAAACGGATGTTCTTGGAGGTAAAAAAAAAAAAAAAAAGTTACTTAAATATATTAACTACTTTGTTCAGGAGATCTGTAGGTGAACGCTTCTTTTTCGTTTTCCCAGAATTTTCGTGCCTACTTTCGTGCCGCTACCGCGGACGCGATCAACGCGCCCGCCAGCGCCCCAACAACACCTACCACCAACAACCGCGTCAGCTCGTCAAACCTAGCAGCCACTGGAGACCCAACGCTCGCCAAATTGAGCGTCGTGCTTCGGAACGAGTACACCACCACACCCGTAACGAATCCCGCGACCGAGTACGCCAGGAATACCAACGGGATAGAGAGCATAAAGCTTCGCCGCTATGATACCATTGTCAACAGCATGAACAAGAGGAACGAGGAAGGGAGGAGCGCTTTACCGAGAGCATGACGAATCCTTCTGCAGATGGACCAGTGCCACGTGCCAACTCTGCCTTGTACCGAAAGATGGAGACGAACGAGGAGATCATGCTCAACACGGAACACGTGATGGCCACAAGACCGCCGATCCGCGTGATACTATCTAGTCCAGGGAAGGACATGAGCGTCACAGAAGCACTCAGTATGATAGCGGACTGAAAATTAGTATTATTTTCTCGATGAATATGCAAGAAGGAGGCAACATGGAAAACCTCACCACCAAGCATGCACAAGCACCAATGACGAAGAGCGGCGTAGTACTCTCAGGGAGATGGGTACCCTCGATGTCAAAGTGGGCATGGTGCCTTGTCCTGTCCACAAACAAAAAGGGTATGCCAAGACACAGGATCCCGAAGAAGAATTCCATGATCGTGCGGAGTATCGGTGTTCTCCTTACTGGTTGTTGATACGAAATGTCACGGGGCAAGGGTTTGTGAGGTCGGAAGTTGGCCTGGTTCCAGTGCGCTAGAATGGCGATGAGGCATCACGAATTTGCATATTCGATTCCTCACTCACCACCGCGCAACAAAATGCGAGCTACCATCCGAGTATATGCTGCAGTGATTGGGTGATTCGGGTCTAGACGACAATCAGGCACAGATTGAGCTCGGATGGGTTTTTGGGCCTCACCATTGAGGAGCTTGAGCAACTCAAGACACTCGTCCTGGCTAAAGGGTGGCGGAGTGGGTGGCAAATGCGGATGTGTGAGCAGGCGATCGGTATATGACCAATGCAGCACGTCAATCGCATCTTTCCTCGCTCCCTCTACGATCACTCGGTGAACGTGCGCCGGGTGCATCTCAATGAACGTCCAATACCGGTATTCGTCATCAAGCCCTACCGTATCTCACTTGAGCATGGAATTATCAAACGAAAAAAGCACAATAGCTTGACTCACTGTCTTCCGCCCCCGAAGAGACGTAGTCGTCCGAAGGGACATCATGGAGGACCCGACGATGGCGATGGTCCACCCACAAGACAGCAGGCTCTCCACCCGTCTTATGCTTCCGCCAGCCCTTCTTCGAACTTGTACCCACACGCACCCACATCTCGCAGCCTTCTGGAACATCGTCAGACAAATCAATCACATTCGAGACCTCGTCGAGTCTCGTCAAGTTCCGGAGATCGAGGTCTGTGATCGCTCGGCACTCCTCGTTGACATAGTACTGAATCCCGTGTGGGAGCGCATATTCAGTCCATCCTCGGTTAATGAGCGGCTGCGTCGTCGAGCCGTACGCATAATTACGTGCAGATCCGTTGACGTTGAATCGTGCCGGCCGTGCCCATTGAGGAACGGGCTGGTTCACGGGGATGTTTCCAGAGCGGTATGAATCTGCGATCTCGCTTGATGCGGTCTGATAAGGGAAGCTGGTAATAATAGGTGGCGTCGAAGGGCGGGAGATAAGGGGATGTGTTTCGCTAGTGCTTAAAAACAGTGTGAGGTGACATGTAATGCAAAGGAGGTAATGACGCGTACTTGGCAGCGCGTGTGTAGTAATGTTCGTTATCGCTGACACTTCGATTAAAGTTCCTGGATGAGTTTTGACGAACCGGACTATGATGGTTTGCGTCCAGGCGAGCGCGAAAATTAGGATAATAGATACTCACCCAGAGATAACCTCGTGCATTGGAGGCAAGGGGACCTGTGGCTCACTTGGAATCAAGGTTTCGTCGCGTGGTGAACGGGGATCGATATCACTGTAATATCGCTCAACAATTGCCGAGCTTAGAACCAAAGTATGATGCTACTCACTCAGGTACGTGTACTGTTTCCGTCGGAGAAGGGCCAGTGGGGGCCTGAGCCGGGGCTAGTTTTGAAGAATCTCCACTCAGACTGCGGAACACGTATATTGAACAAAAACTCGATCGAAACCACTCGAGAAAGAACTCACGGATGGTTTATCTTGTTCCCGAGACCCAAATCGCTCGAGCTACTCCATGTCTTAGTTATACCAGCCAGTTCTGTTTGACGTGCCGCGATGACGCTGCTGGCTTTCCGACTGGCAGTTTTGCTTTGTGGGTGCGGCGGTGAGACCTGCGAGGACGCCACGGACGAGTCCCTTGGGCGCAAAGACGACCTAGAGGGTTTGGTTGTTAACCCTCGTCCCCGGGGTGCTTCAGAGCCACTTTCGGAGCCCGTGGGGCCACCAGCCCGATGGTCCGCCCAGACATTCGTGTCGGGCTCGCTCTCTAGTCCAATAGGCGTCGTCGAGCGCGGCATATCACCGAAATAGCCACTGGCATCTGTGGAAAGTGCACCAGGTGTGACAACGGTAGAAGCCGGTGGAGGTGGCGTGCTGGCTTTGGTAGAGGGACGAGACGAGGGCGTAGATCGACCTGCTGGTTGTGGAGGTGGAGCATGAACTTCCTCCGGCTCGGTCGTAATAACAGTCGCAATCTCTGTCTTTAACGGGTTCGGTTCGTCGTCGACGACCGCGGACGATGTTTGACTAGGTTGACGTTGCGTGGTCACAGGTGGAGTCGTCGTGGCAGGAACCGACTCCGAGACTGGTGGTGTCCCTGAGATTGATCGACCAGGAGCAGGGCCTTTCCCAGGCGCAGTGTCGGCCTTCACTTCATTTGCTAGAGGGGATGGAGCTTTGGCTGCGGCAGCTGGGGGCTCAGCCGCCAATGCCGCAGCCTCGCGTGCAGGCGACTCTGGTATAGGACTCGGTGCACTAGAAACAGTTACAGGTGCTTGCGGAGGAGTCGTGTCGATTTTGTTGAGAGAAGAGGAAGAGCCTTCCCGCTCAAGTTTGCTAGAAACCGACCCAGCAATGGATGCGGTCTCGGAGTCTGGAGGCGGCGGCGTGGTTGAAGTTCCACGGTTCGGTAAACCCGGAATACTGAACGCAGTGGATGACCGTCGTATAGCTCCTCCAACACGGGAGCGGAAGGTCGACTTTCTCTGAGGAGTGGGTGGAGATGGAGATGCCATAGCTCAAGGCGTAAAAACCTGAGATGAAAGATGGAGTCAGGGTGGGAATAGCTTGGGGAGAACCAAGTTGCAGCCGTCAGACGAGGCGGGAGCACAAAGAAGGGTGCGACGAGGAAGCCGACAAACGGCGTTCATCTATATAAGCGTCCGCCATGCCTGGCGTTTTCGATGAGGTTGGCCATGTGCTAGAAGACAGGAGACACTTAATCAATACGTCTGTTCCATTTGACAATGGTGATACGGTGCGCGCTGCAGAGGGCTGATAATCGCGTGGTGCGAGGGTGAGGCAAACACGTTTATCAGGAGCAACCGCAAGTCGGCAAGACGCGCGCGCACCTTCATGACGGCAAATGCTCCGTTCTATGACAACATCTAGCACAGGTTCGCACAAAAAAACGCAAGCCCGACAATAGTGTCGCATCGACTTGACTTGTTTCTGGTGGGACCGTGGCTCTTCGCCACTTGAACTTTGCGGAGATTACCCGCACACGGCCCTGTCAGTTCCATTGAGACACACCACCAATCCCAATCCGGTTCGGGTTCAATAAGACTGCCGCAATCAGCTGTACGCTGTTACTACAAGGTTACCCAGCGAGTGTGAAACATAGCTAGACATGCTCGATGTGGCAGCGACTGGGGTCCAATTCAATGAATATCAGTAAGCCAGCCACTCGGTTGAAACCCGGGAGGACCCACCAAGATTTTCCTGCGGTCGCCGGTCTCCGGAGTTTCTTGAGCAGTCCAAGAAGGCCCCACTCGTGCATCTTGCAACCTCGTTCACCCGAATTCTGTGGTGGTAGTCGACACATAGATGAATAGCGGAAAGAGAAAGCTCGACGTTGCGGACGCGTTGAACGCTGTTCAAGGCGAAGGTGACGTAGTTTGTTCTGCTCTTCGATACCAACCCAGATGTTCTGTTCTGACAACGGATCGTGTTCAGACCAGCGTGCGCGAAAATCCTCGAGGATATGTCAACCTGCCAATGCTAGTCTCTACGTCAAATCTGGCACGGGCAATACCGAACGCGACGACCGTACATTCCAGAACCAGTATTCGGAAGACTTGAATCCTGGTCTTGCGCCTCTGCTGGACTTTTCGGTGTTGACCACGACGGAGGGGATCTCTGAGCGTTTCGAAGCCGTCGCTCAGGAACTCCTTTGCAATACCATTCTTTCCGTGGTACAGAACGGCACGCGCACTGACCTCGATATTCTAGAGTTGGAGTTTTACCTGCAGAAGGCGGGTTGCCACGAAGATCCATATACGCATGGGAGTGTAGAACAGGAGTACAGCGGTCAATGGTAACTCTGAAATAACAGGGTCGATTTCTATCCTGTTCTCAACTCTTTGGCGTTTTAGGTATTTCCATCGTTCTCCCCGCCGCCTTGATACCTCTGGGCCAGGTCTCCCGGTGACAGCCGCGGGTGGCTACAGAGGTGGAACTCGTAAAGGCCTTGATTTGACCATCGGCGGACCCACTTTGATTCGGACTCCCGGAGCTCCCGTGACCATCAGAGGCGGCGTCCTCTTTCGAACCGTCCGACGCCGTACAGATAATCAAGTGATATGTGGGCCATCCCTCCTCGTGGATGAGATACTGCGCCTCAGCGGTGCACCCACTATCGATTATCTCGTCAAGACAGCCTGGAATAGCGACATCGCCGCGCTCTCCCCTCCGACGATGCCGGCTAGAAATACGTTCATGTACTTGCAACGGTCGACTGTGGGTGCGTCGGCTGGCGAGCGTCCCAGCGTATACAGATCCCCTCGTATCGGTCTTGACCTCTCCAATCCAAACACGACGGAGTCCATCGCGGACCCTAGGGTCATTTTCGTTGGGAAACCCTATCGCTATTTCATTCACCCTGAACTTCTCGCGTCGAAAGGACGCGTACAGACGTTCGTCGGTCTGTATATCATGCTACAGGAGTCCAAAGGTTATGCGGAGGACTCGTTGGAGCTAAAGAAGGCACTCCGAGATAAATTGCACCTTGGAGAACAGATCGCCTCGAAGTACATGGCGGAATATAGATCAGGGTATCAAGTTGGGAAACTCAAGTCGTTCGTCGGTCCTTCCAAGAAGGGCGTCTGTCAGTCTGCTTCGGAGTACTTGAAAATGATGGGAACATTGCGTAAAGCATTGCAATAGTACGCTTTTGGTTGTTACTGAAAACATGATCTCGAGTTGGCAAATACGAACATAGTTAAGACCACTAGTATCACAATGGACAGCGATTTTGATTCAACAGAATACAAATCAGATAATCCATCATGTGATTCCCTATTCATGATAGTCCTTTGAAGTTTTCAGAACTGGGGATGACACGATGTCGCGTGACGGTAGAAGGCCTTAAGCGCTCACTGTTCCTAGGGTCCAAGATTATCTGACAATAGTCAAAGACGTAAAAGACAAATTAACGTCTCCCCCGCATCTGTCCAGGATCACATTGATAATGTCACCCACCATCACACGAAGACGTAAGAACGTCAGCAGCGTAGATTCTACCTCGAATTCAAGATCTCTTCTCGAGTACATTGCTAGTCTGGTTGACCTTGGTTGGTTAGCATCATTCTCCACGACATTCCAAGAGCGAGGTATAGACGACAGCTACCCGTGTAATTATGCTGCCGATGCCGATACTGTACCTACCCATCTTTAAGTAAGCATCAGGGGGGGGACGCTTCAAACCCTTGTTCGGCTGCAGAGGACCAGACATAGAGAGCTCTTACAGAGAATACTTCGATGCATAAATGAGATTTGGCTGGTGTACGCCTGTTCGATTCCCAACCCAGGAGTCACTGCTGCTGTTGAATACGTGGAAAAATTCCTGACAAGCGTGGGCATTTGGACATCAATTGACGCCAGGCGGAGAGGGGGGGGCTTAGGCATCATAGATTCTGTCTGCATGTTCTTCCCATGTCCCAGATGCGTGCCATGGGGAGCCTTCCCACCTACTGCGGTTGTTTGACGAATACCCATGGTTGATGGACGTGGGTGTCTGGGCACTGCTCGCTAGTGTTGATCGTGCTCGAGGTAGCGAGGGATGACATGGGAATAGCCCACGCGCCACATGAGGCAGTCCTGAACCGTGGTGGATTCAATCATTCAGGTTGTGACGGACTACGCTTTTGGTGGATGCGAAGGATGGATGTGAATGACAAAAATTGCTCACGGTGCTTCGACACGGCAGCTGGTTACTATGTTTGATCTTGACAGGTTGTAGTATGCAATTGTTCGCAGTAAACTTGCTGTTGATGATGGGTATTCAAGGTATACGAAAAGGGAAAATCGACTGGATATGTGAGAATAAGTGATCGTGGGTTGTGATCCAGCTTTATGATATACGTAAGCCTATATTTGTTTGTTTGAAGGCTCATCAGGAATTTTACAAGAATCTTATTTTTATTTTGCTAATTGTTAGCTAATTCTGGCTAATTTAACTAAATTTTGACTAATTTTGACTAATTGTGTGAAATTAGCCAAAATTAGCCAGAATTAGTCGAATTAGCTCAATAAGTAAGATTCTTGTAAAATTCCTGATGCTTCCAGCACTGCCTAGAAAATTTGGCGACCAGGCCGGATATGAAGAGTCCAGGATCAGCGCTGAACTGAGATAACCAACGCCTTGTGACCAAGCGGGATAAATGCGAGATGCTAATCGGTAGAGGTACGTCGCCGAAGCTGTCGCAAAGGGAATCGGAGTAGCTTTTAAATAAGGGCTCGTTATTTGCGATGACGATCACTTGGACATGCTGTTTGCGTCCGGTGCGATGAGACTCTGATTCGGTGTAGTTGCACGCCTGCTAGCACACGTTCCCCTTCGTGATCATCAAATGGAAGTGAAGTGATGACGATGAAACCAGGGTGTGGAGCGATAAGCGACTTTGTAGGGTGGACATGAAAGATACCGAGAGACGCCGGGCCGGAGGAGAGACTTGAACGCGTTACTGAATCCGTGACGAGAAGATGCTACATATAAGTTGCCTTGCTTGAAACGATTAGCTCGCTCCACCTCCACCTCCACCTTTCTTTCTTCTTTCATCCATGACTTGCGTTGCCGCTCCAATCTCTATAAGCGCAATAATCGACGACAAGCTCTACATCGGAAAGTATGCCCACCCCTCAGCTCCGCATTCACGTTGTCTTACTCCCTACCTCAGCCTGGAGTCGGCCTTATCGCACGATGTGCGAAAAAAGTTTGGCATCACACATGTGCTCTCGGTCTGCGTGGAACACACATTCGATCCCCTCCCAAATGCCATGCTGATTCCCGTGTATGACTCCGACTACGAGGACATTCTGATTCATCTCCCGGGTGCGTGCCACTTCATCGGGACAGCACTGGGCTGTGGCGGAAAGGTCCTCGTCCACTGCGTGATGGGAATTTGTAGGAGCGCCACCGTAGTATGTGCCTACCGTAAGTATCCCCCCTTATTTTCGCATGTCTCCACCACTCTGCTTCTCGCTATCAAGTTATGATGTCTCAGCGTCTCTCTGTCTCAGCAGCAATACAATACGTTCGGAAACGTAAGCCGATGTGGACTTCATCTGACAATTTTAGCTCATCCGTACCCTAATTTATAACAGGTCGCCCTGAAGTTCTTCCGAATTATGGCTTCATGAGGCAGCTACACGCGTTCTTGCAATGCCGCTACAGGCCGTCGTGCTCCAACAGTGAATACATCTCCTGGAAACGCCGACAAAAACGCGACGTCACGAAATACTTGAATCTTCTCACCGATTGCATTCCTGTCGTCCCAGATCAACTATACCTCACTAGGTTTGTTGGTCGGATCATTCGGCGTAGCAAGTACCTGACGGGCCCTTTTCTAGTGAGTTCCCAGGAGATGCCGATACGGCCGAATTCCTTTTGCTGGACCTAGGGGCTACCCATCTACTCTCAATCTCTTCTGCTCAACTTCCAAAACCAAGTCTCTCACCGAGCTTTCAACACTATTTTGTTGAGGTCCCCAACAACGCGCGGGAAGCTTTATTGCTTGAGCTCCCCAAGATGTGTAGCTTTATACGTGACGCAATCGCTCGCGGTGGCCGAGTGCTCGTCCAGTGCCGCGTCGAGCTCAGGGTGTGTATTGTGGCTTGTGCTTATCGTAGGTGACATGGTGTCCGTTCTTTGTGGCCATTGTGCTCACTTTTGCCTAGTCATGGTTTCACGAAACATGTCTCCTCGCCAGGCATATGCAGTCCTCGAAGCAGGTATGTCAGATGATCCTTTGATTAGTCGTTTCATGAATGCATCCTTCAGCCCTTCCACTTTACAATCCTACTTCCGCATTTTATCGTCATCTTGAATTATTCGCTGCATGCAATTGTCGTCCCTCTGTAAATCACCCCGCCGTGTGCGCTTGGCTGGCTGAGCAATCCGGTGGTCTTTCCCCCAAGTCCTCATCTAAAACTCAATCGATCGCAAAGTCGGCTACCAAAACCAACCCTTCCTCAATGACCATCGCGACATCTTCCGTTGTATCAAATTGCTTGCCCTCAACGTCGATCGATGCTTTCGATTTGAAGTCTCTGAATGGGGCGCTGTCACGATGTCAATCCACGAGTGCTATGGCATCATGACCTCGCGAATGAGAATTTAATTACATAGCGTTGTTGTGATGGACGTCGAACAACATTTAGTAGTGTACCGTCTAATAGCATTACCATTATACCCATATGCAGGTGGCTCACACCGACTCGGGCGTCTTTGCCCTACTTGGTTCAACTCGACTACCAGCGACAACGACGACGACGAGCAACGTTGTCAAATCCACGTCCCTACAACGATTAGCTTCACAACCACTAAATTTGCTTCGTGTTCCTCGTTCCGGTTGTCTTTTGGAGGCTTGTTACGTTTTATCCACGCAGGCTGCCCGCGTTGCCAGTCACGACGATTCGTAGGCGACCTCGCAATCTTGCTTGAACCAATACCGCCATCATCATTGTTCCATCGGACGAGTTCATGTCTTCCAACAAGAGCCCCAATCCATACAATGGCGCCCCCCCAAAGTGAGCATCTTGTCGCCCAACATTCGGAGCTGATTCCCTCCTTTCCTCCCTCTCCTGCTTCCCCTTTTCTCCCCCCTTTTTATTCATATTTCCGCGTGCCAGCATGTTGACTTGTGTCCCACCTTTATGATCTGCCGCTCGTCTTGCATGGGAACAGGTACCTCAACGATTTCAGCAAAGCGCTCGCAGGCGAAGTCCGCATCCTCCTCGCAGAGGTCGGCAAACTCAGAGATGAGCGTCGCCAACTCCAATTGTACGTCTTGTCTTTCGTTGCCTGCCTTTTTTTTGTTCATCCACAACCTTCCTGTT
This sequence comes from Xerocomus potaroensis, assembly GCA_038088895.1. Classification (NCBI taxonomy): domain Eukaryota; kingdom Fungi; phylum Basidiomycota; class Agaricomycetes; order Boletales; family Boletaceae; genus Xerocomus; species Xerocomus potaroensis. The sequence goes on along the minus strand of JBBPJT010000224.1, from coordinate 22,329 downwards.
CTCTCTCTCTCTCTTTCCCGGTCCCCACGCTCGCTGATGCGTTTATCAAATGACGAATGCGAATCAACGCTGCGGACAGTGAGATCGCCGAATTGATGGCTGTTAAATCGAAGCACGGTGCGGGGGGCGAGTATTCGCCCAGTTGGGCACCCACAGTGAGTCCCGGCCATCAAAACCCATCCCCTCGTTGCCCCATCTCACGTGGCAATTCCACGCCCTTCTTCGAAACACGTTTGTATTCTCAATGCACCTCCTTCCCACCTGGATGAACATCCATGATCGCATGATCGAACGGGTCGGAACGTGGTCATGAACGTTGTTTTGGGAAACAACGGTGTAGCCTCCAGAACTGCCTGCTGCGCCTCCGCCGCCGGTAGCGATCACCCCGCCGCCGATCGACGACGGCCAGCCTATCCAAGCACGCGCTGGTTGGCGTGTCACACATAAACCGACACGGCGTGAGAGGGCGCCCAGGGGCCTACCCGCACCTGCACCCGCACCACCGCAGTCTCCCCCACCTATGGCGATCGAGGCGCCGAAGCCGTCTTTACCCGCATGGGCGCAGTGGCGACGTGCGTGTTTCTTTTCTTTCTCCCAATCGATCGATGGAGGTGGGCTGATGATGGATTGTGTGTGTGTGTGTTGTAGCGAACCCGGCAATGATGCCTCCGACATTGCCACCACCTGTGTCTCCTCGACCGATGACGCCCGCTGCGCGTCCGGGCCTGTTCGGTACGTCGAATGAAATCTTTGGGGAATATTGTCCGAGAACTGAATATGCGTGTGTGTGTGTTGTCCGGTTATGATTCAGGCCCGCCAACACCACCTCCCAAGTGAATTATGGGAATAACTATCAAACGACACGTGACGTTTCTCAACCGGCAGCGTGTTTTTACGAAGCTGGCCTCAAACGGTCTCCTTTTTCTTCTTTTCTTTTGCTCTCGATCTCACTCATCGCTCACGAATGTCCGATCACCCTTGTATTTTTGTTGTTGTTGTTAAACATCGTCTACACTCTCCCCCGCTCTCGGCATCGTGGACGTTGTTTCTGTTTCCTTTCTTCTTTTCCCTTGTCATCCATCACTACCTAATATTTACAAAAAAAAAAACTGTTTTGCTTGATGTGTTTGTGAGATCGTTATTTAATACAATCGTGTTTTTTTTTGACACAAACATGCGTGCGTTGGCGTGGTGTACTGTACAAAAGTCGGGAGTGAGAGAGAGGCAGGTGATGGGAAGGGCACGTCTACATATACAAGTTCCCCAGCGTGCGATATCCCATCATCTTCAAGACCAACGATATATCATAACAAACAAAAATACATGTGTAGTACAACGATCCCGCAGATCATCAAAGCAAAAAAAAAAGAAAAGAAAAGAAAAGAAAAAAGGAACTTTAAAAACAGGATACATGGGTTTTTTCTTTTCGGAAACCAAGAGGAGCAGGTGAAACGAAAAATGGAGAGTATGTGTGTGTGGTGGGAGCTTGATGTGTGTGTCACCTTTTGTCCGGACCGACCAGCGGTCTTTTCTCTCTCGGTGACACCCAGTCCCCCCCCTATAAATGGCGACACGTATTCAAAAGGGAAAAGAAAAAGAGCATGATGTGGGTTGTGGTAAAAGACGTCGCGTGGGTATGGGTCATATGTGTGTCTGGTCGTGTATATGTGCGTGGGTCGAAAAACCAATCAAAAAAAAAAGTAAAGAGAGAGGAAGAGAGAGAGAGAGAAAACGTTTTTTCATCAAACGGTATGCACCGAACACCGCACGAACAGCGTCGAAAACAAGTACTGCGTCACTTGTGCATCATGCAATGGCAAATGCCGATACCCTGTCCACCACAACGAACCCGTTGTTAGCATAACCCCCAAAACCCCACGCCGACACACACACGTACCCATCGCTAGACTCCCCAAACTGATACAGTACACCGCGATCGGCTCTCCGTCCGATTCGCCGTCACGTTGGACCGCGAAACGGACAAAGACGAGGTCGCGCATGTCCCCGACGCATTCAAATGGCAGACGAAGCGTTTCGTGCCATACCGGGTTAAACCCGTTGTTCTTGACCGCGTTCGTGCGCATCATCGTCACCGATTTGTGCGCGTGGCCTGTCGTCGTCGTCGTCGAGGACGGGGCGGCAGAGTTGGATGCAGACGTCGATGTGGATCCGTTGTTGGAGGGGGCGCTCGCGCTGGGGGGCGAGAGAAAGGACGCTGCGTTGCTGGGGTAACTCCAATCAGGCGTGTGCACGGACACCTCGACATACGGATCGACGTGTCGATCCATGATCTCGTGACCCATGGCGTCCTTTGGACGGGGCAACTGTTGCGCCGAGATAACCTGCCCGTCACTCATGTGTAAGTCCAGCACACAGAAGAACGCCAAAGAGAGAAAGCGAAACCGTCACTTACGGTCACTTCCAGGTAATGATGTGTGTGGTGAGCGAGGTGTTCCTTGTCAGACTTGCGTGCGTCCTCCGTCTTGCGGAGCACTTCCGGCTTCAAAACGTACCCGGCCCTTCCGTTCCTCTGGAACATGGCGTGATTGATCATGTACCCCAGATCTATCAACCGAAGAATCTTGTCAGACGCCACCGTGTCACGGCTCGCCCAGATACCTTTACGTACCACATGTCTGCCAGTTGATAGCGACCAACTGCGCACCGGCTGCCCAATAGCGGTGTGGCAAGTAGTTCGTCGAGCTCACTCTCGTGCCCTTGGGGTATATCCTAACCAGATGCGTCTTGTTATGCTTGATGAGGTCCGCCGCGCCCTGCTTGAGAATCTTGTTCATCGTGCTCTCAGAGAGGGAAAACATGTGTTGCGTAGCGTAGTGCTCTTTCTTGTTGATGCCACGGCACTTGACCCCGACGGTGTACACCAGAAGCGCAACAAGCGCGGCGGACATCTTGACTTTGCGCTCCGACTTGGACTCAGGTCTGGGCGGATGCTCGATGGCCGCAGCAGAGGTCGTCATTACCGCGCCAGCAGGCGCCGCAGTGGTAGATCGTTCAGGAGACGAGGGCCGACGACGAACACGCTTGAAAACGTTGCGCGCTTTGCGAAACTCTTCCTTCAACTCTGTCGTCGTTATCGGCGCGACGTTCAGCCACGTGTCACGGCGACTGACAGATGTCCAAGTATCCGATTTACCTTTGATAACGTCCGCCTCTCGCGGATTCGGGCTCTTAAGATCCTTCATCTCATGTACGAAGTCTGAGTCTGACGCAGAGGCGTCGGCGGAGGACGATTCCGTATCGAGCGTGAGGTCCCTCTCACGAATCGGTTCGTTCTCAGACACATAGAGGTTCTTCGCCTTGAAGAGAGACACAGGTCAGCATTCGTGAACGAGCCTGCCACCCGGTGAATGTACCAACTTTCAACAATACGCGACCCTTGAGGTCCTCTGGACTTGGTAATGGTCCGGACAACGGTTTCCCTTCGATCGGCATGCTTATCAGCGCCGCCCCAAAGACCTCATGCATGATGGTCGCGAGCATGTCTTGTTGGGATACCGAACAATGAATCTCGGCAGAGATGATGATCGGGTAGGGTGAGGTTACAAATGCATATTTCATGATCGCCTCGCAGACCTCGCGAGCGGACACTTTAGAAGTTAGGGTCCCGCCATGGTAAACCACTGGCTCGTGCTCGCCGTCAAAGACATCCACTGAGAGTCGGGTGTCAGCGAACGTGATAGACAAAGGGAGACAGAAACACGCACACTCGACGCTGCGACAGCCTTGCAGGAGAGCCCGAATGTACCCTTCAACTGTACTGTATCCAACGAGTTGGTGGCCAACAAGGTATGTATTGTGGGATGAGGATACAAAGTAGTCGGACAAGGGATGGGTCATTGGCTGGTAGACGTGTGCATTCTGGCGTTTGAAAGCCGAGTTATCGGAGGACAAGAGAAAGGCAGTGAAGGCGTCCGAGGACATTGTGAGACTAGCAAGATTTGGAATGGTTGGGGTGCCATGGGTCTCACATGTCTTGGTGCAGTATCGCACGAAAAGGCTCTCGACTTCGTGTAGTGTGAGACCCGACTGGAGATAGGTCAGTTCGACGAATGTGAGATTAGCGAAACGCGTACCTTTTGAGTGCTGCGCATGAAACATTCAAACACAGAAAACGAGAACTTTCCGTCGTCCATTGAACATAGTTTCTTGTAAACAAGGTCAACGTCAGGGCGAGCCTTGAGGAGCTTGACAAATGTCTGGAAGTCTGCAAAGTCGAGATAGTTGCGGTTTCGTGAGTCTGCACTCTAGATCGGTCATGGGAGCGTTACGACTGGCGAGAAATACGACAAAAGAACAATTTACCTTGAACAGCCGCATGAAATCCTCTTGAGACGAGTTTATATTCAGTCGCCTGCACAGTTTTTCCACCTGCTCAAAGGAAAGCCTTTGGTCGGTTTGTTCGCCGGTCGACTTCCAGCACTGCTTCACCCAGACTGCCTGTCGGATTTCCTCGTTTCCAGGTCCAGTCATGAGCTCCTGTCGTATTGCGTACAGCTTTCGCAAGGTGATATCCCAGAGCTGAAACGAATCGAGGGAAGAAGCAATAAGATGGAGTGTCTTGTATTGTCCGTCGAGCATGTAGATGATAGTGATCCATCGATCCTCGTATTCACGTGCGAGTTGGAATTGCTGACGGTAGTACCGCGCGTCGGGTCCCGACCTGAGCTCCTTGATGTTCTCGATGGGAACTAGCGCGTCCGCGCAAGGGACGAGGGTGAGTGCCCCCTGAACCACCCAACCCGGAAGCACACGTACTGATCCTCAGCCGCTTGGATTCCCAAATAATCTGGCCTTGATCAGCATCGAGCCTAAACAAGTAGCTCCTCTGCGACTTGGCAGAGACCTTGGTCATGGGCACGCCATGCTGAAGCAACGGTGGGATGGGGACCTCGACCACGCAAGACCGCGCGTTCTGGCGGTCCACCTGCTCAGGTTGCATGGCGATGTCGCACCGCGCAGGATGGTCGTCGTGAGCAGAAACAGCCCCCATCGCTGTCTTCTCCACAGGGTTGTTGAACGCAGCCCTGCTACCCGGATCAGACTTGGCAGGCAGTCGCGTGCGGTTCTTCTTGCCGGCCCGGACCTTCCAAACACGGACATTTCCGGGATCACTGCCAGCATGTGTCAGGCGGTGAGTTGTTCGGCTGCTCTGACTCGCGCTGCTACTGCGTGGGCGCAGTGACCCGGACAAGCTGCGAGTGAGCGTCGTCGTTGCCGCGCGCGATATTCGGTTAGACAGAGACCGCCGATGGTTGCCCTCACGGGTACCTGAGGGACGGTCCAAGCCTGTTTCTTTCAGCATGACATGAGTGGATTCCCCGTCATTCAGGAGCACTGGGGCGCGTCGTAGGATGGGAATGGGGGACTCCGCCCACAGCTCGGTGTTCCCTGTCATGGTATCGAGGAGGGTCCTCTCCGAAAGAGGCCGGGGTAGTGGGCATTTAAGTAGTTGATTCGGGCGCCGGTGCACGAGATGCCATCGCAATGACTTGGACAAGCGATCTATTGAACACACATGCCGCACCTAAGATGTGCCTCCGGCATTGCCTTGCACATCGAATACCGGGGAGAGGGCCACGCGCCCAAATTACATCCTGTGTTACCACGGAAACTTCCACCACGGCACGCCCAAGGGCAACTGCATGAATGTGAAAACCAACAGAACCATGTTCCTGGGCGCATCTAATATCTAGCTATCTGTATCATTAAGTCAAGCCTACGGGCTGTGCTTTAAGCTATCACTAACGAGATAAAAGTAAAACGTTACCACTGCAACGTCCACGGCGATCAGCGAGTGTCAGTATATACCTCGGCCATCCAAACACCGTCACCAGCATTCCAAAGAGCAATAAGCACCAAGCGCTCAAAGGCTATTCCTCCCGCTTCTCTGCTTCCTAGACGCCATCCCACAGCATTTGCAGAAGGTGTTTGACACGCCATTTGCTGGTGTAACGTCAGCGGAGATGGGCAGTGCAAGAGAATAGGCTTACCGTAACATATTCTGAAAAAGCAAACGCAATTTGGACAGCAAGTTCGCCACGTGTCACTGGACTGGATGACGAAAATAGCTTGAGGGAGTGGGACCAATCCAGGTGTTCATACCCTGGCCACTGGGAATAGAAGCCATCAGAACACAATACAAGAGTCAACGGAAACTTGACTTATTACCATGATTCTCAGAGACACACTGGTGATTCCGGGAGAACCGGAAATGAGGGAACCAACATACTCATTGGCATCCACGATCATGCGTTCCAGCGCACCGCCTGATCGCACGACCAGTTCTCGCATAGGTATCCCGAGCCCACGACTAGGTGCACCGATCAGCTCGAACATCACGGGGACACGGGGACACGGCCGACGGATCGAAGGGAGCTTCGATAGCGATGGCTGCGGAACACGTTTAAAAGGTGGGGGAAGGGATGTTGGGAAAGGGGGTTCTAATGGTGGATTGGCATGGGACAAGGCAGTGTATTGGGAGTGAAACTCAGAAGGCACTGGTGCATGCAGAGGGTTGAGGTAGTACGACATGCCGTGGAATCAGGAATAGGGAATGAGTGCAGGACAATGAGGAGACAAGTCCAAGACCTACGATCACTTTATACCTTGTTGTTTGGCAGATCTGGAAGAGGTGAAAGAACAGATCCAACCCTTTCATCCTTTGTGATTGCTATCCCTTCGCGTCTTCAGGAGTGAGCACATACGTCGGGTGAATTGAAAGAACACTCCAACGAACGCAATGACATAACCGTCAGTGAATGATTGCCCGTACTCTGCCTGCAAATCACATTACAATTGCATCATAGACCGTTGGCAAATTTCAAGCTGTCGGCGTGATTGAAGAGGAAGGAAGGCCGTCCTTTGTTTTGTAGTGTTGCCTGACATCACGAGTGTCTTGTTCCATGAATGTGGGAGTTTCCGCCACGTCATGAAATCACACCGTGTAGGACATACGCTGCCAAGTGACAGCATCGAGTGATTCCAATGCGAGGCCTCGAGGCAACGTCATCACTGACTAAAAACTGTTGATCAGCGTATCACAATCCCCCGTACCAATCTAGTGACATGATTACCATGCCATAGCTGTGAGTTTGGCGATTACCTGCAGAAACTCTACGAAGTCACGTTGTCATTGCCATTGAACAACGGCTGTTCCCCACACCCAGCGAGTAAGAGCATCACCACCAGCCCATTCCTTGCAATCACGAAAGGGAAGAGTATGCCGGCTTCTCCGGCGCTGGATGCAAAAATGACCTGAATCAGAGGTCTCTGTGATCCTCCACCGAACAGACGTGTGGGTCCGCCCAATCGAACGCCATCTCATCAGTGTTACACCCAAAAATTTCGTCCTGAGCTTGGATCGCAGTCACAGTGCTGGAAGAAAGGGTTGTTTTCCCGAGACACACGGGTTAGTAGACAGACCAAAAGGTTCGCGTGTCTTCTGAAGAACTTTGTCTGAAATTAATGACTGGATGTGGTAGAAGATTAGATTCACACGCTAGAGTGTGACATATGTCGTGAGTCGTGAGCTGTTCTGTTCGTCCTGTTTATTTACCCAAGTAACGCCCGCTCGAGGGGCAGTCAGGCGGTGTACCCACAGTTCAAATAACTATTAGATCATTACTGACATGATATGAATATGCTTGGGGCATGAAGTCATGTTAAGGATAATCATCAGTGTCGCATCAACAATTTCCTTCTCACGTCGAGTGGAAGTTGAGCAAAGCAATCGCAGAAGACGCGATCCTCGGTAAGAATGATGTTATGACCGACCTTGGTCGAACCCAGGACGAAGAATGGGCAAATGTGGTTTAGGAGAAGCTAGCGTAACTTCAGGCAGTATCGCCTCAATAACAATGTCTTCATTTGAACAGTCAACATGCACATAAATTTTCGCTATGACGTACTTATCGTACAGGAGCGCGGGCGGAAGACCCAAAAATCGATCCCAATGATCACTATCACTTGGGATGTATGCTAGAAACCGAGTGGTTATTGCAGTCTCTCAATGAGAAACTTGGGGCTGAGGGAAGTCCAGATGATCACGGATGGGTCTATTGTGTAAGAGTCGAACCGAACAGGGTCGGCGCCCAGTGATCAAGGCACAAGGGAAACGGCAACAAAGCGATTTTGAGACTTCCGTTTTCACGAATATGAATCGGTCCCTGCAGCAAAGCGGAGTCCGATCGCAATAACCACAACCTTGGCTCCTCTTCGACTGATAGAGTTCTGGCTCTGGTCATGATTATGGTGTGGCCTGCTCGCTGAGAGGATGTACGGTATCCACTGAGGCTGCACTGTCCCACACTGCGTCACACAGGACCAATTTATCCCCCAGGCCCAGGGTCAGTGCTGGCTGAGCTGAGCGCTCATAATCGTTCCGAACAAGCCGGTACGGGACCCGAGGGAGGAACCCACAATTCGGTTGGCATTTTCTGCTGGCAGGCCTGTCTGATCCAAATTCTACTGGTCGTCTGCCAGACGTCGCTTCGCATGGCATAGTGGCGGAGTGGGTCACGTCCACATTTGGATGATTTAGTGGACCCGGTCCATTCCAACTTTAGCACGAACGTGCATTCATATATTGTTCCATTGCATCTCGTGTCATGCGTTTCCCGTTTGACCCACATCCTCGACACGGTTGGCTCCGTTCCCATGGCACACACCAACGCTGGCCTCCTTCTTCCCCTTCGGGGTGAAAAGACAGGTCGTTCCCCGAATCATACCTCTCAACGCTTCGGGCGCTTTTTGCGCGCAGTTCCCTTCCTTACCCTCGCCTTGTTGCTTTCCGCAAGCTACTACCATTATGGCTGGTACTGGGGCCCAAATACCACGCCCGAAATAGTTACCACCGGCGTGGGATTACCCAAGGAAATCCAACGGGCATGGGCTGCTCATTCTCCGTACTTCCCAGCCGCTGAGTACGTAGCTCCGCCTGAGCACTGTGAGATTGTACAAGCAAGTACTCCCGTCCCTATACTCTACTTATCCTGAAGAGACACGATGATATAGGTCAACCTGGTAGGTGATACATACGCCCGGTCGGAGTGGTCGTGACAGTGGAATAGCTCCAGAGACATGGTTCGAGGTTCCCTACTGCGAATAATTCCAAGAAGATCAAAAAGCCCCTTCGGAAGATCCTCAAGGCGGGATCTTATATCGGCCAGAGATACCAGTTTTTCAAGGAATTTAAATGGGATTTGGGGATTGATGATCTACTTCCTCTTGGTGTGAAAGAGTAAGGGTGCTATATCTTGATTGTGCTATGCTGATTGAAGCTTCCCAGGGCTTTCGACTCTGGCTCGGAGCATTATCTACGTTACAAGCATCTGGTCAAGGATGATGAGTTCCCTTTCGTGAGGGCATCAGACAGTGAGCGCGTAGTGCTATCCGCGGAGAAATGGGCGCAAGGTCTATTCCATACCCAACCTCTGATGCATGTTGATCTGATCGATCGTCAAAGGTTTCTCTGCCGCCAGTGGGCAGGTATACTTCCCAACTGTATCGGTTATCATCTCTGAGGAGAAGGGCGTGGGTATCTGTGTCGATAAGTTCGCGACTGATGCTTATTCCTGCGGTTACAGGCGAACAACACGTTGGATGGTTCTCAGTGCCCCAACGCAACGAGCAAAAAAAAGGCCAAGAAAGCCTGGCGCGACAAGTTCGCCCCGCCAATCCTGAAGAGATTTAAGAAGGCGGTGCCAGGTGCGAAGCTCCACAATGAGGACATCACGGAACTTATGCCTTTGTGTGCCTTTGAGTCCATCTTCCACGAAGCTCCCAGTCCATTTTGTGGCTTGTTTACTGCAGAAGAATGGCAAGCACGCGAGTATTACGATGATCTAGAAAAGTATTACAGGACTGGGTATGTCCATGAGACCGGGAAGATACGCTTCTTTCTAATCTTATGCTAGACATGGTAACCACTTGGGACCTGTTCAAGGCGTCGGCTATGTCAATGAGCTGCTCGCTAGGTTAACCGGACAACCTGTCCGTGATCAGACACAAACAAACCAGACGCTTGACGGATCGCCGGATTCGTTCCCTCTTGATCGCAGCTTCTACGTGGACTTTTCGCATGACAATCAGATGGTTGCAATTTACTCTGCGATCGGACTCTTCCGCCCTGATGAACCGCCGAGCACTGACCGATTGGACCCAAAGCGAAAATGGCGCATCTCCAGGATGACGCCGTTTTCGGGACGGTTGATCACAGAGAAGTTGCTGTGCGGTGATGGGGAAGAGTACATCAGGATGCTAGTCAACGATGCGGTGCAACCACTGGAGTTCTGTGGTGGGAGCAAAGATGGACTGTGTACGTTGAGTGGATTTGTGGAGAGCCAAGCGTATGCTCGGAGTAATGGGGCTGGTGACTGGGAGAAGTGTTTTGATTGACGCTAATAGATAATTCTTCTGCCTGCTTTGGGTAATGTAAATGTAACCACAAAAAGCCTGGTTTGACTGACCAAGCATGAGCTTGAAGCGTGCAGGTCGATGAATTGAAGTTAAAAGTATCTGGCGCGTGGGCGCGTGCCGCTCAGCAGTTGCCTCAGTAGGGCTTCCAGTGACGAGGACTGGTTCTAACCAAGTCCTGACGATCGGTTGACGGTAGCCGTCCCATCCGAACGATCACGAGCGTACGGAAATGAATACCTGTTTCCTAATGTAAGCACACTGCTTTACTTTAGGGCGCGCACCTAATACATATACCACCCACAATTCGAGCATTCAGTATTTTCTGCCTTTTGGCATAGCGGTTGGGGCGGCAGTCGCCGCTTACACCTAATCTGGTTACAGTCGTACGATCACTAAGTTAAGCACTCTGCTGAAATGGTGGCGGTGACGCCCCAACATCTATAAGAAAGGAAAATTTAAATTTAATTAGTACACATCGAAGTTGTCCACATAGCTGGGTATCAATCAGTCGTCGAATCAGATCAGCGGAGACGAAGTTGAGGCCCCGCAGCAGCATCCTGCTGTTGATGTCGAGTTTCCATCGGCTGGATCTAGTTAAGCCGCGCTGGCGGCCCGCTGGGCTCGACTTACTGATTTGTCTCACTGATTTGTTTGAAGCTTTGTCAAAGTCCTTGCAGCCATGTAGTGGACCTCGTTAATTTATTTCACGCTCACGACAATTTGCTGTAGGTCTCTGTTCGGGCTTGGCGGCCCAGGATGCATCGTGCTATCTGATCACTACGCCCATCATCGCATCTGCTGTGGCGAATCCAACTCCATTGCCTTGCTTCCCGTGTAATTGTGCTTAAAAGCCCTCTGGGTATGTCCCTTTTACCATCTCAGTCTTCTCATGGCTTACTCTATAGGCTCCGGAAACCTCCAGCGCGTCATCACTGACCACAGCTCCAAATGTGCGCAGGAAGGATTTGGGCCTTGGGGCTCGGTAACACAGACAAATGGGAGTGATGAGACTGTCTTCACGAGTGAGCAAACTGATTCTTGTATGCAATGAGGACGCTCATCTTGTCCATCTAATAGACATTACCCATGGTTTTCGACAAGTTCTTGCAGATATTTATCATCAATACAAACGACTATGGGGAACTGGAAGCAACATGCTCCTGCCAATGAACAGTGACATCATCGAGTCCATTCTGAGGTGAGTCTCCCATCTGGTTGTCAACGTCATCTAATCTGTCCACCAGCATGTCTCCGGAGACTTGTCCACCATATGAATTCCAATTAATATTAGACCGGTTACGAGTATCGACGGTTGTCATTAGAGAACTCTTATGTTGCTATAACACGGGCACTAGTAAGCGGGAGAAATTTCGAGTATGGTCATGTTCTCATTTTGTAACAGTACTCGTGCTCTTCGGGGGTCGCCGTGGTAATTCGGCACTTCTAGTGACTGTCAGACGACTGGAAAATGGATCGGTCTTTCTGATTGGTTATGTAAGCTAGTGTCTGTTTGGCGTCTTCACCAATTCATCGTCGGATTTCCAGCCGGCCATCGGACTTCAGGAAAGGACGCAAGGGACCTCGGACCTGGATTACGATGCTCTGATGCTATACAGAAATGGGCAAGCACAAGGTCTTCTTGCGATCCCACAGTTTCACCGCAGACTCGACACTTGTTCCCCGAATCATCTTCGTTATGTTTTTGCCCAGTTAAATCGGAAGACTGCCGGGATCCCCTATTTTCAGGCCCGCGTTTCTCTTCTGGCCCCGTTCTCGTTACGTTGCAACACACTTTCCCCTCGGTCAGTTGGACACCCTGCTCCAACTCGTTTGTTGGTCCATCTCGCTGCCGTACTTTTAGAGCAATTCAGGAAAGAGTTAGAGAATGTTAATGCGCTAGATGCTCGGGGAGTGGTCCTCAGTTTACGAAATCGTCATGAATGCCGATCTGCAGTTCCGGGACATACAATAGCAGAAGTTCAATGGGACCGCCGACCATTCCGACTGCATTTCTTCCCTCCGGGCTTAACACATGCCGGTCCATGGGACTGGAATTTCATTCTGTTACAGCAACCCCGACAGCCTTGTGGGTTGGACATCCTGCAGCAAGTAATACATGTTTCAGAGGTGCTTCTCGGGTCTGGTATATCTAGGGATCGATGGTATTTTGTAGGGCTGTCCAACCTCGCTGTTGCATTTGGTGGTTGGTATCACTACTTCAGGGAGCTGAACGACCTAGATCATGCAATTTCGTGGCAACGGGAAATTCTTGACCTGGTCCTCGGCAGCCATCCTCACCGGTCGTACCTTGTAATCAATCTCGCCAATTTTCTTAGAGCCCGTTTTGAGCGTCTCAAAGCAGCAAATGACTTGGATGAAGCAATATCGAGGCTACGAGTTGCTGTAGAGCTGCTCACTGATACTCATCCCAACAAGCTCTGCTGTTTGAGTCTCCTTGCCGGCTCCTTTTTCATTCGTTTCAAGCAACATGGAGGACTTGACGACTTGCAGGATGCGATCTCGAGGCAACGAGTCGCTGTTGAACTCGCACCGGACGGTCATCCCCAGAAGCCTGCTTTATTGAACAACCTCGGTAGCGTCTTAGGAACCCTGTTCGAGTGCCTCGGGCAGCTCGGCACTCTGGACGAGGCAATGGCCAGGCAACAGGATAGCATTGGCCTTACTCCGGATGGTCACCCACTGAAGCCCATGTTTCTGAGTAACCTAGGCCACTCTTTTCGACTCCGCTTCGAGTGTCTCGGAGAACTGAGTGACCTGGAGCAAGCGATTTCAAAGGAACAGGATGCTGTCAATCTGACTCCAGATGGCCATCCCGACAGGACCAGCTATTTGGATAGACTGGCTGAGTCCTTGATGATTCGCTTTCAGCAGCCTGGAGATCCAGATGATCTGGAGAGAGCAATTACTAGACTACAGGACCTTGTACAACTGCTGACCTCCAATGGTCATCCAAAGTACTTGTGCGCTCTGAGTCATCTTGGGACGTGCCTCCGGACTCGTTTCAAGCGCTTTCAACAGTTATCTGACCTGGAGGAAGCGATTTCGAGACAACGTCTCGCAGTTCGGCTTACTCGTGATGACCAACCTTGCAAGCTCGGGCATCTTCATCACCTTAGTATGTCCCTAAGAATTCGTTTCGAGCACCTTCACGAAATATGTGACCTAGAAGAAGCAATCTCAAGACATCGCGAAGCTCTCGGCTTACTCCCTGGTGGTCACCCCGTCAGACCCGCATATCTGTGCTTCCTCTCCGAGATAATCTTCATTCGTTTCAATAGTCTTGGAGAGCTCAGCGACTTGCAGGAAGCGATTGTAACGCAGCGGGATGCTATTCAGCGAACATCTAGTGACCATCCCCAGCGGCCTGTCTTTTTAAATCATCTCGGAACATTATTATTGGCTTCTTTCCAGCGCCTCGGAGAGGTCAGCATCCTGGAGGAAGCCATTGTGAGGCAACGGGATGCTGTTGACACAACCCCGGATGGTCATCCACTGAAGCCCGTGGTTCTGGCCAACCTAGGGCTTTCCGTGGAGCATCTCTTCGAACGCCTTGGAAAGTTGAGTGACCTGGAGGAGGCAATTTGGAGGCGACAGAGTGCTCTCAGCCTAATTTCTGATGATCACTCGTTCAAGCCTCAGCTTTTGAACAACCTTGCCCTTGGATTCAAAACTCGTTTTGAGCGCCTCGGAGAGCCAGATGACCTGGAGGAAGCAATTTCGAGGCAACGCAATGTCATCCAGCTGATTTCTAACGGTCATCCACTACAGCCTTGTGCTCTGTGCAACCTGGGAAGGCAGCTGATGGATCGTTTCAAGCGTTTCGGAGAGCTGTCCGATCTGGAAGAGGCGATTTCGAGACAGCGCCTCGCAATTAGGCTCACTCCCGATGACAAGCCATGCAAGCCTAACCATCTGAATAGCCTCGCAAGCTCTTTGGGAACACGTTTTGAGCGCCTTGGGGAGCCACGGGACCTCGAGGAGGCAATTTTGATGCATCGGGGTGCCGTTGACCTGACCCCTGATGGCCACCCTTCCAAGTCCGGATATTTGAATGGCCTAGGTATCTCACTGACGTTTCGTTTCCAACGCTGGGGCAGGATAGGCGACTTGGAGGAGGCAATTTCAAAGCAACGGAGCGCTGTCGACCTAAGCCCCGACTATATTGGTCTTACGAGTCTTGGTAACTCGCATATAATGCGGTTCGAGCACCTTGGGGAATTGGTCGACCTTGAGGAAGCAATTTCATTACGGCGCCGTACAGTAGAACTCCTTCCTGATGGCCACCCTCGGAAACCCGGTGTGCAGCAAAATCTCAGCGACTCTCTGTTTACCCGTTTCAAGCGGCTTGGAATTTTGAGCGACTTGGAGGAGGCGATTTCAAGGCAACAGAATGCAGTTAATCTGACACCAGATGATCACCCTTACAAGCCTCTTCTTCTACTGGCCCTAGGACTGTCATTCAAACAGCGCTTTGAACGTCTCGGAGAGCTCTGTGATCTCGAACAAGCTGTTTTGTCGTACTCCAATGCTGCCTGTGCTTCCTCAGGTCCAGTAGTTCATCGTTTCTGCGCTTCACGTGAATGGATTATCTGTTCTCGTCGTCTAGGCCATCAATCCCTCCTCCATGCATATTCTGCAGCCATGGTTCTCCTTCCTCAGCTTGCATGGACCGGTCTCACTCTTGCACATCGTTACCGTGAACTCGTTGAAGCAGCCGATGTAGTGCATGAAGCCGTCGCAGCATCTTTGGATTTCGGGCAACCAGAAACAGCTGTTGAATGGCTTGAGAAAGGACGATCGATTGTTTGGGGTGAGATGTTTCAGCTTCGCAACTCCTACGATGAATTGTCGTCCGCCTATCCGGACCATGCCCTTCGGCTTCAGGAGCTATCTGTGGCTTTGGAGCATGCCAGTGTGGCTCCGGAAAGACTCGGGCTGTCACCTCTGGAACAAGTTCATGTTGGAGATGATCATACCATGGAATCACAGCCATTCGAACAAGCGGCAGACAGGCATCGCGCATTTGCAATTGAGCGTGACCAGCTGCTACAGGAAATCCGCAAGTTACCAGGCTTCGAAAGATTCCTGCTCCACAAAGGATTTTCTCAGCTTCGTGTTGCAGCAGACGCCGGACCGGTGGTCTACCTCAATGCCGCAGACACCCGATGCGATGCGTTAATTGTCCTCGCTAATGTTGATCATGTTATCCATGTGCCACTTCCCAATTTCAATCTCCAGCAATGTGTTACCTTTCAGACTTCCTTAAAGAGTTTCGTCCGTAATGCCCCTCTTATACGCGATGACAGGAAGGCGCGACTTGTAAATGAGGAGAATGGTGATCCATGGCAACCCATGTTGGCGTCATTATGGCAATTTGTTGTGAAACCTGTTCTAGATGTTCTGTCACTTTCGGTACGCGAAGATCCTGCCTGACCGTGTCGTCTACTTACTCGATCACCGAACAGATTCCTGGGAAGTTGTCACGAATTTTCTGGTGTCCAACAGGGCCGTTTACATCTCTTCCTATTCATGCGGCCGGTTTATACGACGAAGAACACACTCAACCTGGCAACAAAGTCTATGATTTCGCCATCTCATCATACGTCCCCTCCCTTAGCGTTCTCGGGCTGCCACACCGACCGGATTTGTCGCCCAACAACGACCTTCGCCTTCTCGCTGTTCCTCAGCCACCCTCAGATGGCGAACACAAATTACCGGGTGTGGTTACGGAGTTGGAACATATCAGGATGACAATAGGAAATCCGTCAGCGCGAATCACCCTTGTCGAATCTTCCGTTGGGACGGTCGAAGAAGTACTCTCCCTGATGAAGGATGCGGACTGGGTCCATTTCGCATGCCACGGGGTTCAGGATAGTGAAAACCCCACTGCGAGCGGACTATGTCTTGCCAATCGACGTCGGCTGAGACTCACGGACATGATTTCATTATCACGTCCTCGTAGAGGACTGGCATTTCTCTCTGCATGTCAAACAGCAAAGGGAGATGAGAAGCTGTCTGACGAGGCGATCCATATGGCTGCGGGGATGTTGTTTGCGGGGTACGGATGTGTGATTGGAACGATGTGGTCGATCAGCGACAGACATGCGCCTGAGGTAGCCAAGGACTTTTACGGTGAATTATTGTCGGGTGGTGGGGTACCGGATTACCGGGATGCTGCACGAGCGCTGCATGTTGCTGTCGGACGGCTTCGAGAGAGGAATGTGCCGTTTGAAGAATGGATTCCGTTCATACATATGGGCCATTGACTGATCGATTGGTTATTTTATACAACTGGACTACTATTTATCTTCCATCTATGAGATGTATTATTCTTCTTGGTTCGCCCGTGTGGACACCTTGAATCAAGTTCTCTGTTGTATGCAATGACAGACCGCCCAAAGGGGGGTTACAAATGAGAGTAACACCGTGACATGCTGATTGATAGACATTTCCGACACTGGTCGTATTCGCCCCAAATGATGTTCCGTGAGTGTCTCAAAGTGCGTTCGAGGAAGATAATGATACCTCGAACTGGACGACCGGTGTAAATTGTTCAGTCGATCTGACCATGCCAAGAGCACCAACCTTCACCCGACTGAGCCATGGTTACTTGCTGGTTTCTACAACGGCCCTGCAAGTCAGGTATATGCCTGGTGAGGCTGACGAACAGTGCGAGAAGCGTTTTGACTCACGCCAATGACTAATTCTTTTGACTTGATCCGTGTAAGTACTATACGCCTGCTTTGAAGCCGATTTAATGGAATTTGATGGTCAGACCGACCTTGGGCTTGAAGCCTGGTCAACGGAAACTGAATAGTGTCCTGATGATCCTAGATCCTAAGGGCAGTATCTTGTGTGTTTATCGTTTCCACAATTTGTTTCTCTAAGATTTTCACGTCGAGCAATCCCCGAAACGCGATCCTTGTAAGATTGACGTTGGGTGAGAAATGCTGTGGTAATGTGGTCTGGAACAAGCAAGCGCAGCTTCAGGTGGTATCGTCTTGATAAAAATGTCTTCATTTGAACAGTCAACATGCACACAAATACTCGCTTTGACATACTTCTCGTACAGGATGAACCATAAGTCGATCTCAATGCTCATTAGAACTTGGAATGTATCCTGAAACTAAGTTGTTATTGCTGTCTCTCAATAGGAGACTTAGGGCTGAAGGAAGTCCGGATGATCACTGATGCTGTTATTGTGTGAGAGCAGAACTGAACAGCGTTGGCGCCCAGTTGATCAGACACTGTGGAAGCGGAGATAAAACGATTTCAAGGGCCTCCCTTTTCCCCTTCGGGGTGAAAAGAGAAGTCATTCCCCGAATCATACCTCTCATCGCTTCGGGCGCTTCTTGCGTGCAGTTCTCTTCTGCCTTATTTTTCCGCAAGCTACTACCGTTATGGCTGGCATTGTCGCCCAAATACCACGTCCAAAATCGTTACAACCGGCGTGGGATTACCCAAGGAGATCCAACTGGGATGGGCTGCTCATTCTCCCTACTTTCCAGATGCCGAATACGTGGCACCGCCTGAGCACTGTGAGATTGTTCAGGCAATATTGGACACGGAGCAGAAATGGCACATCTCCGGGATGACATCGTTCTTAGGGCGGTTGATAACAGAGGGGTTGCTGTGCAGTGACGGCGAAGAGTATATTAGGATACTGGCCAACGATGCGGTGCAACCGCTGGAGTTCTGTGGCGGGAGCAGAGATAGACTGTGTACGTTGAGTGGATTTGTGGAGAGTTGAGCATATGCTCGGTGTGGTGGGGTTGGTGACTGGGAGAAATATTTTGATCGACACTGTTAATTCTCCTGCCTGCGAGTTATGTAACTACAAAAGGTTGTAACGTCGGAAAGGGATTGATTTGGACTGACCCTGGGTTAAAGCCTGTGGCTTGTAAATCGAGGTTAAGGGTATCTCCTGCATGCGTGCATGGTGCTCAGCAGTTTCTTCTCTAACAATCGGCTGACAGTAGCCATCCTGCCGAACGATCACAAACCTACGGAAATGATACCTGTGCCGTACCTGTTGGAAAATCCAAGCATGCGCACAGCCACGACTGGCATCGAACCGAAGGGGCTACCACCGTCATATCGTATGGGCTGTGTAATGACCCCGGCTGCATCTGGGTGAGAGTGTGACTCCCAAGAGTTCCATATATCCATAGCCCTGGTTGTAGAGGGCTGGGATGTGGGCTTTGGTCTGACAGTTGGCAGGGCATGAATGGATCAACTGACTCACTCAGATGCATGTGGGGTCCTTGTTGATGTGTGTTTTCCACAAATCAGCTGTTATTCCTTTCCTAGTCATGCGCTTTCCCGATCGAGTACCTGTTTTCCACAGTGCCCATCCCAGTCCGATTACATCAGCTGACTCATTTTGTATGCTGTAGGTCTATGTTTGGCCTTGGCAGCCCAACTGCGCACGTCAACACACCTGCTGTGGCGAATTCGATTCCATTTTCCTGCTTCCCGTGTAATTGTGCTTAAAAGCCCTCTGGGTATGTCCCTTTTACCATCTCAGTCTTCTCATGGCTTACTCTATAGGCTCCGGAAACCTCCAGCGCGTCATCACTGACCACAGCTCCAAATGTGCGCAGGAAGGATTTGGGCTTTGGGGCTCGGTAACACAGACAAATGGGAGTGATGAGACTGTCTTCACGAGTGAGCAAACAGACCTTTTATTGCAATGGAAACGCTCATACTGTTGTGTATTTGCCAATTTAATAGAAACCACCGGCGGTTTTATACAAATTCTTACAGATATTTACCATCACAACAAAGGCCAATGGGGAACTGAAGGAGGAAACACACTCCTGCCAGTGAACAGTGACCTCATCAAGTCAACTCTGGGGTGAGTCTCCCATCTGGTCGCAAACATCACCTAATCTGTCCACCAGTATTTCCCCGGAGACCCGTCCACCATACGAACTCCAATTATTTTTGCACCGGTTACGAGTATTGACGGCTGTCATTAGAGAACTCCTACATTTCTGTAACACGGATACCAGTAAGCGGGAGAGATCTCAAGTGTGGTCGTGTTCTCACGTTTGCAACAGTACTCGTACTCTTCCAGGATCGAAATGGTGGCGCGGCACTTCTAGTGACTATCAGATGGCTGGAAAACGAGAGTTCGTACGACATCTTCATCAATCCATTGTCGCATTTCCAGCCAGCCATCAGACTTCAGGGGAAGACGCAAGAGACCTCGGACTGGGATTACAATGCTCTGACGCTATACAGAAATGAGCAATCACAAGGTCCCCATGCGATCCAAGAGTTTCGCCGCAGACTCAGCACCCATTCCCCGAACCATTTTTGTTATGTTTTCGCTCAGTTAGATCGGAAGACTGTAGGAATCCTCTGTTGTCAGGGCCGCATCCCTTTCATGGCCCTGTCCTTGTTAGGTTGCGGCATATTTTCCACTCGTTCTGTTCGGCACCCTCCTCCAACTCGTGTATTGGCCCATCTGGCAGCGGCACTCTTGGTGCAATTCAGGAAACAGCTGGAGAATGTTGGTGCTCTAGATGCTCAGGCAGTGGCCCTCGGTTCACGAGAGCATCATGAATGCCGATCTGCGGTTCTGGGACATACAATGGCGGAAGTTCAAGGGGACCTCCGACCGTTCTTGCTGTATTTCTTTCCGGGCTTAACAGGTGTCGGTCCATGGGACTGGAATTTCCTTCTGTTACGGCAATTCAGACGGCCTGGCGAATTAGACATGCTTCAGCGAATAATTCATGTTTCGGAGGCGTCTGTTGGATCTAGTATGCCCAGGGATCGGTGGTATTTTGCAGGATTGTCGAACCTTGCTGTTGCATTGTGCGGTCGGTATCACTACCTTGGGGAGCTGGGCAGCCTAGATAGCGCAATTTCAAGGCAACGGGAAATTCTTGACCTAGTCCTTGGCCACCATCCCCATAGGTCGTACCTTGTAATCAACCTTGCCAATTTCCTTAGAGCCCGCTTTGAGTGTCTCAAAGCAGCAAATGACTTGAATGAAGCAATATCGAGGCTACAGGGTGTTGTTGAGCTGCTCTCTGACGCTCATCCCAACAAGCTCTGTTGTTTGAGTCTCCTAGCCGGCTTCTTTTTCGTTCGTTTCAAGCATCGCGGAGAGCTTGACGACTTGCAGGACGCGATTTCGAGTCAACGGGTTGCTGTTGAACTCACACCGGACAGTCATCCCCAGAAGCCTGGTTTATTGAGCGACCTTGACAGCTTCTTGGAGTCTTTGTTGCATGGCCTCGGACAGCTGAGCACCCTAGATGAGGCAATGGCTAGGCAACGGGCTGCTGTTGGTCTCACTCCTGACGGTCACCGGCTGAAGCCTGCCTTTTTGAGCAGCCTGGGGCACTCTTTTCAACTCCGGTTTGGGCGCCTCGGAGAACTAAGTGACCTGGAGGAAGCAATTTCAAAGAAACAGGATGCTGTCGACCAGACCCCAGACGACCATCCTGACAAGCTTGGCCATTTGAATAGCCTTGATGAGTCCTTGATGACTCGCTTTCAGCGCCTCGGAGGTCTGGATGATCTGGAGAAGGCAATTGCAAGGCGGCGGGATATTGTCCAACTGACTGCTAACGATCATCCCAAGTACCCCTGCGCTCTAAGCAATCTTGGCGCATGCCTTACGATTCGTTTCCAATGCCTCCGACAGCTGTCTAACTTGGAGGAAGCGATATTGGAACAGCGTCTTGCAGTTGAACTCACTCGTGACGATCAGCCTTGCAAGCCTGGCCATCTAAATAAACTTGTCAACTCGTTGAGAACTCGTTTTAAGCATCTTCACGAGTTATGTGATCTGGACGAAGAAATTTTGAGAAGTCGGGATCTCATTCGCTTAACTCCTGACGGTCACCCGCTGAAGCCCATGCGGCTGAGCAACCTGGGATACTCTTTTCAACGCCGGTTTGAGCGCCTCGGAGAACTAAGCGACCTGGAGGAAGCGATTTCAAAGAGACAGGATGCTGTCGATTTGACTACAGATGACCATCCAGACAGGGCTTGCCATTTAGATAGCCTTGCCGGATCCTTGATGACTCGCTTTCAGCGCCTCAGAGATCCGGATGATCTGGAGAGAGCGATTACTAGACGACAGGACCTTGTGGAACTGACCTCTAATGGTCATCCAAAATACTCGTGTGCTCTGAATAATCTTGGCATGTGCCTCAGGGTTCGTTTCGAGCGCTTTCAACAGATATGTGACCTGGAAGAGGCGATTTCGAGACAGCGCCTCGCGGTTCAGCTTACTCATGATGATCAACCCTGCAAGCCAAGCCAGCTTAATCACCTTGGCATCTCCCTGGGAATACGTTTCAAGCATCTTCACGAAATATGTGACCTAGAAGAAGCAATTTCAAGACATCGTCAGGCTCTCGGCCTAGTCCCTGATGGACACCCCCTCAGGCCCCAATCTCTGAACTTCCTCTCCGAGATGGTTTTCACTCGTTTCAAGAGTCTTGGAGAGCTAAGTGACTTGCAGGAAGCGGTCGTAATACAACGGGATGCTGTCCAGTATATATCTAATGACCACCCCCAAAGACCTGCCTTTTTGAACCGTCTCGGAATGTTATTAGGGACTTCTTTCCAGCGCCTCGGAGAGGTCAGCATCCTGGAGGAAGCGATAGTAAGGCAACGGGATGCTGTTGACATTATCCCGGACGGTCATCCACTCAAACCTGTGATTCTGGGCAACCTAGGGCTCTTCGTAGAGCAACTCTTCAAACGCCTTGGAAAGCTGAGTGACCTGGAGGAGGCAATTTGGAGGCGACAGAGTGCTCTCAGCCTAATTTCTGATGATCACTCGTTCAAGCCTCAGCTTTTGAACAACCTTGCCCTTGGATTCAAAACTCGTTTTGAGCGCCT
>JBBPJT010000223.1:0-37980 GCA_038088895.1 Xerocomus potaroensis | reverse complement strand
GCAGACTCTCATTAATGACCTTGCGCAGGCATCACTTGTACCTCCTTCATGCCCCGCACGCACGGGCCACCGCACGGCCACTGCACAGCCACTGCACAGCCCCTTCTTGTGCACTGGCTCATAGTTGCTCCCTCTCCGCAGAGTACGCAGGGAAGTTTCCAAATGCACCCTTTCCCCCCAGTCTTGAAGAGGCATCGGAATGCCAACGCGGGTGCGTAATGGCCGTAACTATCCTTTGTAACGTGTTTTTAGACCGCCTCATGCACTCATCTGCATCTCGTCCTCCTGCTCCCCTTCTTCATCCTCTAGGGCACCCGCAAACTTGACCCTGCCCATACCAGCACCACACCCCGACCATGCTCCAGAGCCAAATGCTGTATCGATGCCACTGGATCCACTCTGAGGACTGCGTACATAAAGATCTCGCGGACTGGCATGCCTGCCCACCACGAACCTGCCGTATTTCATGTCCTACCTCCGGGAGCTGGTGGAGGGTTGTGTCTATGCCGCGGCGCGCTCAACCAACAACCGCAAACGAAACCATGTACGATGACCGAGATGCATTGTGGGTCTCTTTCTGGGATCGGCGACGGCCGCATATGCGGAGAAGAATCGAGAGTGAGCGCGCGTAAGAGGAAAGTTCGAACAAACTAGCATATAATCGAATGATATCTTCCAGCTCGCTAGGAAGGGGCACATGGGTGGGCTTGCGAATGTAAAGAACGATGAGCATGTCACAGTTGTATTTGCCCATTCACGGTGATTACCGGTCCGCAGCATCCTAAAGGTGATAAAATCGCGGAGGAAAGACGAAACGCGAGAGCCCATCTAGCTGCCGTATCATGTCCACGACAGATTACCATTCGTCCTGCACCTGCCAGTTATGGTTCCATTTCTTGGCTCACGAACATTCCCTACGCTCCAAATTGTCTGAGCTTTCCCGTGTCCTCGCACGCGTAAAGGGGATTGTTGTGGCTGGTAAGTGTCGCGCACCATGGTCAACCGCGGTCATGCCCGATCGTTGCTATACTCTAGGATGATAGACGAAACGACGACGACCAGTTGTGTGTAGGTTCTCGCCTGTGATTGTATCCACTGCCGTCGATACCCATCACCATGCCTTTTCACCTGTAGGGCCGCAGACAAATCCCGTGAGCCTCTCCATCTTCTTAGGGAGGAGGCACGGAACTCCCCCAGATTACTGAATATAGTTACCTTTGTGGTCATCGAAGATCCGCGCCAAAGTATAGACGCAAGTCCTAGTAGAACAATGGCGAACTTGTCCAAAACCTATTCAGCAATATTAACCATTTTTCAAGAATACTGCCGGACTTGTTTTCCTTCAAATGCGTGTGGATGAGTTTCGAACCACTTCTCTGCGTCTGCACACGGGAGAGCAGGCACAGAAAGCCCAGATACTCAGATCGCCCGATTTTTAACAAACTCGTGTCTTCCACGATGAGAAATATAGATGATCCATGGATTCGGAGAGGTCAAAGAATTCTACAACTGCTCATATTCTCGCAAAAGTGAGACCACGATGAACCATTGCTGGAAAAATGTCACTGTCTAGGGACTTTCCTGCGCAAACATGAAACTGCAGATGTTCTGTGCGCTCTTACTTTCACTTGGATTCCATTGTGTGTGAAACGATACGTAATGCATTGATGAAGAAGGCACAGAGACGTTGCGCAAGTCTCTTGTTGCGGTGTTTGTCTGGCATCGCGATTCAACCCTTACTCTCGTTCGTCTTCCCTGATGTCTCGTCGGATGAACAAAAAGGAAGGGACAGACTGAAGAAGAGCACATTGAATTCGAGAGGTTGGACGTACCAGGACTATGTAGCAGCGAAGGTGGGGCCGGTTCTATACGGATGACTGGAGGCCCTACATGGGATTAGAAGAATCACGGAACCACAAGGAATCACCAGAGATTCTCAGGCACATGGAGGTGCTGCAAGTGTCCACCAAGGACGTGACTGTTCTCGCACCTGGGCCAGACAGGTTGTGAGAGAAATTATACCTAGCATCGACACGTCGAATGGCACTCGTAGAAGACATCACGCATTCACCGTTTGGTGTTATGTGATGAGAAGACCCGTGCAACAGGTCGGCTTTTAGAATTCATTCTGACAAGACCTGGTGACGTCTCGCTTGGAATGGGACTGCAAATTGCTACAATACCTTAGGCCTAAGAGTGTACTATTCTGTCATCACGGAGACTGCTAAACTGGATTAGAAGGTTCGCAAACTACGCTCTTCCATGTACAACCTTTCCCCTGCCGTATCACTATGTAGTCGACTGAAGAAACGTTCATCACCACTGACGGCTGCAACATTCCTGCATCCATTTTAACATCACCCAGATTATTTACGCATCGGGACCCGAAGGAAAGACAGACATCGTGTATATCATGCAGAGTCCGCCTTGCTAGAGGACAACGAGATAGAGATGGCTTGGGAACTCGATACAGAGAAATCATATTGCCCCGTTCACCCCTGGATCTGCCCACCAAGAGTACTCTCATAATACAGATGGGCTTGACGATATGATGCTCGCACTCCGGCTCCTCGCTCGTCTAAAGCAGCCGCTACAGAGAGCAACACGGTGAAACGGACAGCTCTAGCTATTGGACGATCCGTCCTACATATACATTTGCAGAAAGGGGCAATTTAACCAACGATAGCTCCTTTTTTTTCACAGGTCATTAAATTGTATTACACCTTCGTTCGTCTCCGTTCGTCACGTTAGTACCGGTCACCGTTGCTCGTTATTTCTCGATTCATTCATGGCCTTCTCACCGTTCCATCATCAGCGCTGAGGTACGGTACATTTATCCCCTACATCCTTCTAATAGCATGTACTTGCGCTCTGTGAACTGTCTCATGGGTAATAATAATATTAGCGCCCTCCATTCTCGGCGATCGCTGAGCGAGCCGTCGCATAGCTCGTACAGTTATCTCGTTCCATTTTCTGAGCAGCATCCATGGCTGAGATACATTAGAAAATAGATATAGCTCTAGTACGATATTACGCATGTCTGACTGATTATTATCCTATGCTCGTCATACATTGGGACCGGTGATCACGGCGTTTCTCTAGTCTGCTATCCAGTACATATCCGGACCAAGCCACTGGCAAATACTCGACGGATAAAATATGATACTGCAGGTGCCAAATCGGCACTGTGTCATTACTACGCTGGTAACTGAACCACTATGACGGAACCAAGGTGAAGCAATCTGTTAATACTAGGCATTTCCGATCGTCCAATCGTGTCAGATAAACAACAGCGCAGCATCGTCAATCCTATTACACCCTACAACTCACATCAATTTCTTGAACCCGCTCTTCCATCTGTATTTCATCTCTCTGCTCCTCCTGCCTCTCCTGAACGGCATCTGCGAACATGATGATGCTCACGGTACCCCCAGACCCTGGCCCTAAACCAAATGCTGTGTCCAAATCACCTCCCGTCCTACCACGAAGATCATGTGCATAAAGTTCCCGCAAGCTCAAGATGAATCTGGGAATGAGCGTAAACGGAGGTATTTGTTGAAACACCCCGATCAGCATTATCCCCCAGCTAAACATTGAAAAGTTTCCTAGGTTCCCCAGCACATTGACGATCGCAAATATCAGGACACTACGCGATACCACACTGTCAGAAAAGTTGGATAGGATGGGGTGAGGCACGTACACGATGAAATAGACAATACCATCCCTTGCAATAAGCTTCATGTAACGGTTGATTGTGAATTTTTCATTTACTTTGCACACCCGGATTGACTCCTTAAAAAACTGCATAGCGGCAAAAAAGCATAGCACTGCGCCGAAGAATATCTGGAAAGCATACAGAGCCAATTCCCATGTAGGGGAGGGACCATATTCCATCACGCAGAAAGAATACTGAAGCACCTGGGCAGTAATGACTATGGTTAACGAAAGGAGTACATCTCATTAAAACCGACTACAACATGAAAAGGATCCAACTCACCCCCATTTGGGTTTAGATAGCTATGCCCACTGAAAATGATACAAGTCACCAGAAAATAGATGACTTGCATGGCATAGAGTGTGATGAGGGTTCCCAACACAACCCTTGATTGACCATATAATGCCCACACACGAAGGATTAACACCACTGCATACACATGTCAATGTGACTCGTTCTCCGAAAGGGGGAAGGGACTCACGGTCTGCGGCAGATGTGAAAATCCAGAAGCTCCATATTCCGAAAATGAAGAGTACATTGCCTTGGACATCTCCAATCAGTGTCAGGTTCGGAAACACGGACCAAATATGCTCACATCTATGCAAAATCCATTAATTGCATCAGGACGGAAATTTATACGCAATCAATTAATACATACGTCTGAAAGGGGTGAAATCATTGATATTTTCCAATGATCAGGGGTAGCAGAACTTGCCTTTACAGGGCCCGGAAGGAAAGAACTCCCAACTTCAATAGGCTCAGGTTATGGACAGCACAAACATGGTATTTTAAGGTCAAGACACTCACCAATGGCATCAGAGCTAATCTATGATTGAGAATCAAATCTTTATGTTGAAAAATATTTATACATACAAGGCAGTATATAATCCAAAATAGCGAGCCTAATAGAATACGTAACGCATTTAGTCAGTATTGCAGACAAGGCTGGGCGCTGAGGTACATACGAGAACAAACAAGGTAGATACCCATGTCCAGGGCTTGTTCTGCAACCATGTCAGAACATACGATTGACCAAAGAAAGAAAGGCATGGAATTACCCAAATGTATTCCACCTGGAATTATTGTGGGCTCGCAGGCAAGTCATTCGAGTGAATGTGGAACTCACCTCCCGAGAAAATGTAAGGACTAAAAATGTTCAAGTTCATCCAACACTCCAAAGGATGCAGTACGTACTATAATCGTATCCTACAGCAGAGATGATCACAACTGAAAAGAGAGCAGTAGGATTAACGAACAGAGTGTTCAATGGTTGCACAGACATACCGGTCGCGTAGTTATTCCACTGAATGCCTGCAACGGCCTGCTCCAGAGAGGACGCCATGGGGTTCAGGTTGATGGGGTACTGAAGACGCCCAGCTTGTGATGATGGGCAATTGTTCACAGACAAGGGTCAGAGGTATGGGCATATAAAGGGTGTCAAAATGTCAAGACGGCGGAGATCAGCGAGTGATAATACGTTACATCAATAGTACCGCCCCATGTTGACGTGAAGGAGCCTGATTCAATTATACGTCAGCCTGGCATCAAAGGGAAATAGTACGTTTATTGAATGAGGCAGGCTGACGCGACGCTAAGTCCACGACACTCAAAGTCCACCTAGTGGCCTCACAGTTCTTCAGTGAATTCGTCAGGTAGCAAGGACCGGTCCCAACCATCGGTTACCGTCAGTTATCAGTGGCTGCTCCACTGAAGTTAATGCTTTGTGAGCAGGACGAACAGCTCGTTATTAAATGTGCGTGAGAACCTTTCAGGTTGCCTTGGAGGTCCCCCGGCTATGGTATTACGAGCATATAAAATCGGGCTAGTGGGATTTCGTTCAGCAATGATATTCGAATAGGTAGGATGCGCATGCATAGGTCGCATCTGAGTTATACTGTCTTGACATGCTATATGTAGCACGCAGTGATATCGCCCGCCTGAAAGAATTGATACCCGTTCATCAGGAATTTTACAAAAATCTAGTTTCAACTAATGTTAGCTAATTGTAGCTAATTTTGAGTGAAATTTGTCAAAATTAGTCAAAAGTAGCTAAAATTAGTTTAAATTAGCCAAAATAGATTCTTGTAAAATTCCTAATGTTGTTGCCTCTAGTTTGACTACCTCCGCACAAACGTCTTCTTCTGCGATCAAAGCGTTTGTCGCCACCAATTCAAAATACAGAACTATTTCACATAAATCTCTCTGTGTTTCTGCCAAGTGTGCCAAGCTGAGCGCACAGGATCTGTTGAAGTATCGCTAATCGCACCTTTGTCTTCGACATAGTTCTTCAATCAACATGTTACTTATTTCAAGTCACGTTATCAGTCACATTGTTGGCCATGGTATTTATTATTTATTTATTTTCTCTCGCGTCGTCCCCACCTCAGCGTTCTCCTCCATCGGTGATCTCTGAGTGATACTCTGCATAGCTCCTACCGGTTATGTGGCCCCGATTCTCGCATTCCTGCTGGGGCGAGAATCGATCCGATCGCGGCGTCAGTAGTTCACTCAAATCACCGATCTCGTCCCCACGGTCGAAATCCCACGCATATATTCAAAACTTTCAAGCGCATGTATTCGCTTCTCAGTTGACCCTGCAGCAATGGGAAAATACGACCACATCCGTCAGTCCACTAGAGCAGTAATTATCCTCGTTGGTCCAAGCAGATGAAGCTAGGTCTCGAAGGAGAGCGTCTCTGGGCGGTACTGGTACAGACCCCACGACCTGCACCGAATTTGCATCCGAGTGTCCCAAGCCCGTTGATTCCATCAAAATCACGCCTGAGGAGCGAGAATCACTTTAGATTGGTCGGCGAAAGATGTTCAAGCGAAGGCTCTTATTGACCGCAAGATTTCTCATTGTATCACCCCCCTGCTCTCGGCCCCACATAACGCCAGTGACCAATGGGCTAAACCTGTGCGACAACTCTCAAGGGTTGACATTCTCTCGCAATACAAACTCCGCACTCGCGTCCACACAGAAAAGCTCAGGGGCGCTGATGACGCCACTCGCTACGTTGGCATGTTCGAAGATACATATCGTCGTTTTTTTAGAAATGGGTGTCACCTACACACGAGAAGAAGCTACCTTTGATCTACTTTAGGGCCTACCCGACGGTCTGGAGTAGGATATTTTCAGAGAAATCGCCTTCAGCAAGCTTCAATCTCCATCGTCGTCAAGCGGCGAGTCAGGGTCAGCAACCAGCAACTTTACGTTTGGATGCATCTAAGCTTCTTGTGGAAAAAGCGAGTGTTATGCTGGGTTGTCGGAAGTTAGCTGGTCCCTATGCGAATGCAGTCATCAAATCTAAGTCGTCAGTGCATATCAATCCGTCGACTGGGGCGAAGATCCACGCCAAGAATCCCTCTGGTGCGTTGAAACTTCGTATGTTTTCTTTCGTTTTCCCTACCTACTCTTTACTTCATTCATCCGTGATTTACATTGATCATGCTTACATAATCGCGAGCCACTGTTATTGGCCTGGAGGGGGTATGAAGTCTCAAGCTCCAGCCTGGTTGAAGTACCGTGTCAATGAGGCGTCTGCCGCTGCTGTTACGCCAGTTTCGTAATCAGGCACTGATCCTGCTCCGGTTACGTCCTTAAGTAGCACCGACACTGGATGGTCTGAGGCACAGTGAGGCACGAGCAGGGCCACAGAGCGACGTCTTCGGACAAGCGTAGGTAAGCGACGTGCGTCCTCTTCTTCCTGCGCCTCCACCTGCCTGCCGCTCGTCTGCTGCCGTGGCTGCACTTGTTGTTCACCATCTCTCGCGCGTCTCCACAGGTGTTCAGCTTGATAGCAGTGAACCGTTGCGCTCTTGCGTTGTGTGCCTCATGGATAAACATCCTCGTCAGCCTTTCTCACCCTCTAGTCATCCCCGCACCATTCACATGCTTAATCTCGTTCATTCCTGCATCTGTGGGCGGTTCCCAACTCGCACTCCGCACGGCAGGTTATACTTCATCATCTTTCTTGATGATCACACAAATTTCTTCAACGCCCAACTGCCTGTGAATAAGGATCAGGGGCTCGCCGCCTGGACGATCGTTCATAAACGCTGGGAGACTCACGCTGAACGTTATGTTACGGCCTTTTGTTCCGACAACAACGGTGAATTCATTAGTGCCGCATTCACTGCCTCCCTTCGCGATGTAGGCATCGAGCATCAATTATCTCCGCCGTATGCGTATCAGCAAAATGGCAAGGCGGAGCACACTATTCGGACCGTTCAAGGCCGTGTATTGGCGATGCTGCATGCTGCTCGTCCACCCACCACCCTTTGGGGCGAAGTTGTCTTGATAGCGGGGTACCTGTCGAATCGTACGGAGTTGTCATCCCTCCCTGTGGGGATGACGCCTTATCAGCTAGTCGAAGGTCGTCAACCTGACCTCTCGCACCTTTGGGTGTTCGGCAGTTGTTGCCGGGCTCGTATCCCAGCTGAGCTCCAATCTAAGTTTGATCCCCATTCGCGTCGCGCCGTTTTTTTACGTTATCCTGATGGAAGCAAAGGTTACCGCCTGCGTGATCAGTCCACAGGTGTTTTTTGTTGCTCGTGACGTTACCTTTGACGAATCGGGTCCGCTTTCACCTGATTCGGACGACGACGATGAATCGCCCACTGTCGCCGCTACTTCGGGGGCGTCCGTGCTTCCTGTTTCCCCTTCTCCCGCATCTGTCTCTGTTTCGTCCGCTTCCGAGATTCCTTCTGTCTCTCCGGCCTCCGGTCCTGCGGTCCTGGCCCTTCGTCGTTCCGTTCGCACCCAGGATCCTACTGAGCGCGGATCTCTTTATCGCGCTGACCTTCTTGTCACCAAAGCTCGTACAGATACTTTGCGCACTCAATGGCAGGTCCGGTCGTATTGCGAGGGGGTACTGGATCACGCCAATGACTCGGACTACGCAGACAATAACATTAATCCTGACTCTATCGAAACGAACGATGCAATAACCGAAACTATCGCTGACGTGGCGATTGAGGAACAGGCGCTCATCATGATACGAAGCTACAAAAGACGGAATCCCGCCGAGCCAGGTTACAATATAGCAATCCTCCCGCGACGTGTGAGGAAGCGATGGAACGATCCGACAAACACGAATGGCTGAAGGCTATGCAAGATGAGCTGTCGACGGTCAAGGAGATGGGAGAATACGAACTCGCTCGCTTACCTGAAGGTCGCAAATCAATTGGCTGCCGATAGGTCCTAGAGTTCAAAGAGGATAACAAATAAGGCACGACTCGTCGCTCAAGGATTCTCTCAAGTCCTCGGGATCGATTATGGGGCGACATTCGCTCCGGTGGTCAAGCTCGCTAGTATTCGACTTCTTGTCTCCCTCACTTGTCAACATGTTTGGGAAATCGACACCTTTGACGCGAAACGGGCCTTCCTTTGGGGAATCTTCAAGGAAGAAATTTATACGCGTCAGCCCAAGGATTTCAAGGAAGGAGACTGGCGGATCATGGTTTGGATTATGTTTAGATAAATCTATGGGCCGAAGCAATCCGCGCCAGAGTGGTATTATCAGGACTGCTCGATCATGGCCAACCTTGTATTCACGTGTACTCAGTCCGACCACGCCTTATTCTACTACGACGGTCACGACTCTCTCGGCATTGCTTTAGCATCTTCTGTTGTTCGCATTCAATGCTTTATCGACTGGCATGTCAATGACGGAATGGAGGTCAGTAATGCCCACCCTTTCCTTGACTAGATCAAGAGCCACATCGCGGAACGATTCGGCATCACTGACCTTGGTCCAGAAGTAAATATTTAGGCGTCGAAAACGGCAAGTTTAGGATCCACCAATCCGAATATATCGCCTTCCTTCTGCAAGAGTATAACTTAATGACTTGCAGCCCTGTCACTTTGCCTGCCGAACCGAAATCTCCTCTCGGCGACTCCGCTGCATCTCATGAAGAAGTCATCGATCTTCGCAGCAGCTATTTGAAGATCATTAGCGAGCTCATCTACTTGGCGATCAACACTCGCCCTGACACTAATAGTCGACCAGAATCGCACCATCTTGCCACCGCCAAACGAGTCCTGCCCTGCCTTGCCGGGACCAGTACTCTCCGTCACTCTCACAGCCAAACCTCCTCCAATCCAGTTCTTATCGATTATGCCGATGCCAGCCGGGCCAATGAGAGCGGCCGTCATTCAGTCTTCAGCTACACCTGGTTTTATGATGGCGGCCTCATCTCGCACGTTTCGAAGAAACAGGCCACCTTATCGTCTACTGAGGCTGAATATATCGCGAAGACTAACGCGATTCGAGAAGGATTATGGCCACGTTCCCTTCTCCTTGAACTTTGTTTTTCTTTTACGTCTTCCATTCCTCCCTATCTAGATAATACCGGCGCCGTTGCGCTCTCTGCCGGTGCGAAGTTTCATCCACGCTCCAAACACATCAACATACGTTACCATTTTATTCGCTTCCGTATGGAAGGCTGGACTTTCACTTTACTTCGGGTTCCATCTCATCGCAGTATCGCGGGCTTTCTCACGAATGGTTCCTCCCTTTGCCTCTCGCCTCGGTGAGGGGGTATGTTGAAGTATCGACAATTACACCTTTGTCTTCGCTTTAGCTCGTCACGTTACTAACTCCGAGTCAGGTTATCAGCCACGTTCGTCACGGTATTTATTATTTCTTTCCTCTCGCATCGTTCGCACCTCAGCGTTCTGACCTACCATACGAAATGAAATGGCTTTGGATTGAGTTGGTCTCCTTCGTATCAATACACAACAGGTTTGACCTCCGGGTAAAGTTGTTCGATTGTCCGCCGGGATATCGACTCGCGACCAGAAATAGCTCTGGTCACCCTCCATCCTGAGCTTCTGGACGCTCTATGCGAGAAGCTCAGAGTCGGATAAAGACGTGCTTTTGGCGCGACGTTCGACATGGAATCCAGGTATAATGTTTCCGTGAACGCGATCGTGTCTGGAGGTGTTTGACAGTGCAAAGTTTTTCGATTGGTATGATGTCCCAGTTGAGCATGCACACGATCCGAGTAATACAGCTTCGCATCCGGTTGGCAAGACGCCACAGTCCATTGACCTGGTTAGATGTCCACTAGTCAGCACTTTGCTAAGACCTTATCTACAGTACCATCCGAATTTCATCATTTTATTCACTGTCTTCAAACCAAAGGTAGGCAACAAAACGATGTGCGGAGAGTTCGTTGCGACATGGAGGCGAGGCAGGGCGGGCACTACGTTTTGAGAATCAGGTAACCTGGGTAGCCTATTCGTACGAACCAACCGTGAAATGAGATCGCTTCACAAAGCCGCGTCCAGACTAGCAGGGGCAATAAGCAGCCATGACATGCGAGAAATGACTGCATAGACGATGCTCTGGATTGTAGCTTTGCGCAACGATATGCCTATGGTCGAGTGCCATATCGACAAAGTCACTTACCTCCAGCCAATCTGCCAGCGAACCCGTCCTGCTTGGATATTACTGCTAATTTACCGTATAATGTCTATGCTCGTGACCCCGATGGGATGATAAATATTCTTGCTCTGCAAGGCTTCTCTTAATCAGTGCTGCCACTGAAAATTCCTGCTAGCGTGTATCCCCAGCGTATCGTGCCCTTGGACGGTCCCGACGAAGATACACGGCATGACAATGCCTAATGACCCATACCCCTTTGGAGACTGCCAGCCCACAACAGACTAAAAGTTACACCAGAGCCTTAGTGAATAATGTGTAGGATGTCATTTTAACTGTTTATGCTATCTATGAGACGTGCCCTGTTAGATCGACAGTTTAACCAGCAGAGCGGCCGGAATGGGTTGGGTCATGAGAAGTGCGACCGTATTGGTAGGTTGATAAATGAAGACACGCATGATTGGGGTTCAGGGCATTCTTCTCTTAGGCTAATACGCCAATACCCAAGGCAAGGATGTCAATGATTCAGAGGGCCTTCACGCAGGGAAGGAGAAGTAAGTGCGCAGAACAAACTGAAGTGGAGCACTGACGAGAAGCAAAGGGCCTCCAGGTAACAGCCAGCCAAGCGAAGCAACTACTACAACGAATGAAGACGAAGGTGCCGAAAGCGCGAATGGTGTGTATGTCCATGAACAGGGGAGGGATTACTGACAAAAAGAGAAGAATCTACGCTGAGTAACCGTCTGCAAAGGAGAGCGACACAACTAGCCAGGAGGGGGACGGTGAAGCAAATCGAACCTGCGAGCGTCGTTATACAAAAACCGACCGAAATCAGCTGTCTGGGTAGAATATCGTCCGTCGCGTTTCTGGATGATGGCGAGCACTTCGTGAGTGGAGGGGAGGACGAAAAGATTCGGTGTTGGCGAATGCAAGATGGCAAGGAAGTGGGGACGCCGATGGATGCGAGGGGGGTTGTTTTGGGCATTGCTGTCTCACAGGATGGAAAGTGGATTGTCGCTGGGACGAAAAACAGCCAGGTGACGATGTGGGATTCGGAGAGTCGCGAAAAGGTGATTGAGTTCGAAACACACGGTGGGTGGGTACTGGCGGTGGACATTTCACCAGATACAACAAAAATCGCGACTGGGTCGTATCAAGCCGCCTGTGTCTGGTCGCGCTCCACAAGCGAAATACAGCTCGACTTGAAACAGGACGAATACGTTCGAACAATCAAGTTTTCGCCCGATGGGTCCGTCATTGCCGCTGGCTCTGTGGAATGGAATGGAAACAAGGGCTCTCTTCGCATCTACGACAGTCAGAACGGCAACTTCCTTGGCGGCGTTCCCATCGCTTGTTGGTCCATTGTTTGGGCCGGTGACAGCAAGCAACTGTTTGCGTTGTCTTTCAACGGCAGCATCCACCGTTTCGATATCGCCTCCGGGAAGATACTTTCCCAATGGCGTATTCACGGCTACAAAGAACCACGATGTCTCTCCCTAGGAAAAAATGGCGTATTCATCGCGGCTTCCGCGGATTCGTCGGTCTCGTTCTGGGACTCTTCGACACAGCAGCAGATTGGTCCTTTAATCAACCATCCTAATTATATTCGCTCAGTCGCAATCTCGGGAGACTACGATCTTGTTATCGGCGGGGGCGAGAAAATTACCTTATGCAATCTATGTGACACGCTTTCTGCTCCCTACACTGAAGTAAGCGGAGAGTGTGTATGTCTCAACGGTGCCCTTCTTATCAACCATTTCCTTCACAGCGACAAAGAGTGTTGGAAGAGCGATACGAAAAGGCTAATGTGCGCCTCGGGGAGCTTCATGCTCAGCTCGCGGATGCTAGGCAGAAAGAAGATGATCTGTCCAAGTCGATCACCGAGTCAGGTATGCCCTTTGTCGATCATGACTTGAATTTGCGTCGTTCACGCTCTGTTACAGAGCATCTCGTTGAGCAGCTCTGTGCCGAACTCGACCATTCTCAACGGATAGTCCGTGCACACCGACAAAAACATCAATGCGAAACACTACATGCAGAAGGCCATATCATTGACGCCGCAAAGTTTTTTTTCGACAATATGAGACCCATATGTGAGAGCGTGAAGGCGGATGCAATCATCATGGAGTGGCTCTCCGGTGGGTTTTGTCGTCCCAGTGTAGATAAAGGGTGGCAAACTGTGTTCAGGTTTTACACAGAAATGCATCGTTAGGCTGGAGACAATTGGAGACGAAGCTTCACGCTCTGATAATCATGATGAAGCGCTCGTAGCCTATGCTACTGCGTTGTCGTTCCATCCACCTACACCCGATGTTCTATTAACAAAGTGGACACGCACGCTGTTGGCCCGTGGCTCGATAGACGAGGCACTGGATATTTCCAATGGGGTAAGCTGCACGTGACGCTATATCGTCGACGGAGGCTGATATATTTTGCTTATGTTCAGTTCAACCTTTCAAGAATCGTCATTTACCACTCCATATGTGACGTTCTTGAGAATGGCGGTCGTGTTATGGATGCAATTGCGTGTTTTCAACGCATGCAAGACGAGCCTGACCAGGAAACGAATACGACAGGCCAACATGCGGAGTGGGAACAAGGTGAGTGGCCGTCGGAAGATGTTTCCTGCACTTTTCTGAGGTCATCTTACAGATTTCCAGCAGCGGTGTGCAGCAAAATTGGAAAAACTCGTCAAATTCTCACTTCATTCTCGGGACTTCAGCAAAGCTGACAAATACTACTCGACAATACTGTCGCTCAATCCATCAGACCGCGTTGATACTCTGATCAAGAGAAGCAAAGTACGAGTGAGGATGAACGCATGGGAGGATGCGTTGAAGGATGCCGACGAAGTATGCTTTGCCCCTGTCGTCGTAAAAATTACTAACAATCGAGTTTACAGGTGATCGAAATCGATCCATCCTCTCATCTTGGCTACGAACAGAGACACGCAGCTTTACATGGCGCGAAACTTCATGGGGAGGCAGTTGCAGCATTCGATACGATGCTCTCGAAACTCGAACAATCCACCGACGAACATATCCGTGGTAAGCCCTTTCGCCGATTTCCCTGTTATGCTGCCTGACATGGGCAGTAGAACTTCGTTCCAAGTACGTTGATGCCAGGCCTACAATTCGAGCTATCGTCAAATCGACCGTCTCCCCCATGCCACGTGTACTCATCGACACTGCTACGGGTCGTTTACATGACAAGGAACAGCAAGCCCAGGTGTTCGAGTCGCTCCCGATTTTCAACGAACTCGTGTCTTCGATGACGAGAAAGATAGACGAAGCATGGATTTTGAGGGAAGCGAAGGAATTCTACAGATACGTGATGTTCTCACACAGGTGGGGAAAGGATGAACCATTACTGGAACAAGTCACGCGTGTCACTGTCTACAAGTTGGATCCATCAAGCGCAAACGTAAAACTACGGACGTTTTGTGCGCTCTCACGTTCTCTTGGATTCCGTTGGGCGTGGAGCGATACATGTTGCATTGACAAAGGGAGCAATGTGACATTGCACGAGTCGCTAGTCGCGATGTTTGTCTGGTATCGCGATTCGACCCTTACTCTTGTCCTCCTCCCTGATGTTTCATCGGATGAACACAAAGAAGAGGACAGGTTGAAGAAAAGCATATGGAACTCGAGAGGTTGGACATACCAGGAGTATGTAGCAGCGAAGGTGGTCCGGTTTTATACGAACGACTGGAAGCCCTACCTGGGGTTGGAAGAACTATGGAACCACAAGGAATCTCCAGAAATTATCAGACAGATGGAGGTACCCCAAGTATCCACCAAGGAGCTGGCTGTCCTCGCACCTGGGCTTGATAGGGTGCGAGAGAAACTATGCCTGGCATCGACGCGTGAAACAACGCTCGTAGAAGACATTGCGTATTCGCTGTTTGGTATTTTCGACGCGTCAATTCCTATCATATACGGCGAAGGTACTCGCGCAGTTGGTCGGCTTTTAGAATTCGTTTTGACGGGATCTGGCGACATATCGATTCTCGCTTGGAATGGGGCTGCGAATAGTTATAACACCTGCCTGCCTATGGACCTGACCGTGTACAACTCGGTCATGCCGCCGCATATCCCACATATGGAGACTGCTGAACTGGACCAGACAGTACGGGAACTACGTTCTTCAATTCCAGACCTTTCTACTGCCATATCGCTATGTAATCGACTAAAGAATCTTCCACCACCGATGATGGCTTCTAAGTGGCTACAACTTTCTTGCATCCGTTTCGACATCACCCAGATTATTCATTCATCGGGACCAGAAGCCAAGACGAACACGCATGTATATCGTGCTGAGTCTGATCTACTTGGGGATGCTGAGATTGAGACAAGTTGGGAACTGGACACAAAGAAAGCATATTGCCTGGTTCACCCCTGGATCCGCTCGCTTCTCAACCAGGAACACTCTCGCGATACAGATGGGCTTGACGACATTACATTCGCACTGCAGCTCGTCGCTCGTCTGAAGCAACGATTTGGTGCGCTATTGTTTGAGAAGAAGACTTGGACAGATCACAGGCGGGTCGCTACAGACAGCTTGATCATGGTCCAGATGCGCGACGACGTTTCGTTGACAGCTGTGGAAAAGATCGTCAACACCATCGAAGTGCTCTAGTCCCGTTCACGATAGAAAGCTTACTCTGAACTTTCATTTGCATACCGTGTGCTCGCATAATCTTTATTGTACATATTTCCGACTTGCGGAGTCTTGTTGTATGAGGCACCACTTGGCTCGCACAAACCTAATTTTGTATCCATGCCTCCTTGAATTCAATCGAGATCCAAGTAGACAATTAGTAAGGCAGAGGGGACATTACGAGTACTTGAGGACTCACGTCAACGACCCCCGCACTGGTGGTTCATTTTATTTGTGGCTTCCTTCTTGCTAATTTTGCTCTTGTAACTTTACAAAACCGTCCACCGCGATCACATCATGTTCAATTTTGCAATCCTTTCCTGCACCGTCCGACACTGACGGTGTTATATGGTTCGAACATCGTGACATGGATGACACGGCTTCAACGAATTATCGCTATTCGGCCTCACCCTGAAACAACACTGGGTGATACCCCTGACGTCGAATTCGTATGACTAGTTCCGTCCAGGAACACGATGAGATCCTCGCAGGTTCCCTCCTAGACCTTGTACATACTTGTAGTGTGCACCTCTCCGAAAGCCTTTTCACCTTCCTTTTCTCTATCAGAATTCCGCGATCCAGCTTGTTATCATAGCCGTGTCTGCCGCAAAAGGCGGTTCGCTGATAAACGTACGAGATATCCTAGTTTACCTCGCGATACTTGGTTTGAAAGGGATAATCGGACAAACGGCGCAGGTTTCATCGTCGACATCGGGATCAAAAATCATGTTCAAGCATCATGCATCACCTCTGAGACTTTTTATCGCCGCGCATCCGGTTTTGTTCTACCAGCGCTGTGCGGTGACATCTCAACCCCGTCCCTCCCCCAAAGGGCGACAGTACCTCAATCTCTATCGCTCTCCGGGCTTTTTGGGGGGCTGCATGGCTTCCCTTACATTGAACTTTTGACCAGCTTCGATTTCGATCCCGCGCCGGAGAGCTATCCTCGACTGATATGGAGACCACCGATTGTGCCCTGGCTCTCGTTCCTTAAACATTCAAACTTTTTCGGAAGCCGTTGGTTCAAAGTACAGTGAAGACCCGAGAGCTGGACAACAGGTAAGGCGGCAGTTCGATACCGCACAAGCACCAAAGGTACCACATAGAAACACCAAGGGTCACTGCGGTATCCTCAACCCGGTCCTCTCCGTTGCGCCACCACCCGTGCAACGAAACAGGACATCTTATTCTTCTCGTACACCATCCACCAGGCCCATGTTACCATTCTGTCCCACATCTGCAAAAATAATACCACTCAGAGCAACATCGTGCGCGGACTGTGATCCGAATCCGAACGCGGTGTCAATATCAGTTGCATGCCTTCCTAGTACGTTGTGTGCGTGAAGCTCCCTCAGGCTCAACACGAACCTAGGAACGAGCGTGAACGGAGGAATTTGTTGGAGTGGCCAAGTAAGTAAAAGTGGCCATTTGGTCGCAATCTCGCCCGCGTTACCCAGCAAATTCACTAGTGTAAATACCAGGATACTAGTTGTACTGTTAACACGTGTGCACGCAAAAAAAAAAAAGCAGACATGCACTTACACAATAAAGTAGATCACACCATCCCTCAACAGACGCTTCACGTAGCGGTTGGGTTGGAATCGTTTCGTCACCTTGTACATCCGCAGCGACTCCTTGATATACCGCGTGGCGACAAGAATGCACATCAATGCACCAAGAGCGCTCATCGAGGCAGCCAAAACGTCAAACCATTTAGGAGAGGGAACACTATCCATCACACAAAACATATAGCAGAGCACTTGTACGCTGCCCACTATAGTAAACAACCAAAGGCAGGTATCGTCCCGTTATGCACACATAGATTGAAATTACCTGTAGATTCACGGGCTCGAGCGCTGAAAGTGACGAAATATGCGAAGAACGAGACCACTTCCACGGCGTAGAATGCTAGCATGATTCCAAGGATGACTCTTGATTGATTATACAATGCCCACACGCGGAGGATCATCGCTACTGAAGCCGAAATGTAAAATGTTTCGCAGCGAGGCAAAGGGAAATCTCACAGTCTGCAGAGCACATAAAAACCCAGTAACTCCATACACAGAGAAAGTAAACAATGTTGCCTGAAAAGTTGTTCTAATCAGTATGATGAGAAACATCAGTTATCTACTCACATCTAAGTGAATACAATCCGTTACTTCCAGAAGTCATGAGTGTAACGATTAGACACGGAAACATACGTCTACGAGGTTTACAAACTATAGTTATTTTCTGCCGCTATCCAGATATATAGGAAATTACTGATTGGGATCCAGGGAAGAGGGTAGTCCCCACTTTGCTCTACCGAGTCAGATTGGCAACCATTATTTCACAAGAATTCAACGTACGGAGGGCACCAGATCTAATTCATGAATCAGGTTATAGTTGGTGTATTTGAGGAACCATCCACGTACATGACATGAAATAGTCCAAAATAACGAGCCTAAAGATTGAACCGTCAAACTCCTGGCTAATGGTGCGGTTAGGACACGTACGAGGACAAACATCGTGGACACCTTTGTCCAGCGCCTGTTCTGCAGTCAAATCAGAATTTACTTGTGAAACCGAGATTATCATCCAATCACCCAAATATATTCTATCTGGAACAAGTGCTACTGATTAAAAAATGTGCCACAGGTGGAAAGGTGAGACGTGCCTCACGTGAAAATGTGAGGACTGAAGGAGTTGTTAACACGAAAAAAACGCGTAATTGCTACTTACTGTAATCATATCCGACAGCGGTAATGATTGCGACTAGAAGAACAATAAAACTGATAGATAGCAGGATGTAATCAGACGTACGAGACACATAGTCATTCCGCAGGACATTCGTAATAGCTTGTTGCAGAGCAGACGCCATGTGGCTGATATAGAAATTGCGTGGAGAAGGCGGGACCAAGAGACGTGGGCCGATGTCCCAAGTAGAGGCTGGAAATGTTCGTCCCACAATGTCATGGATTATATAGAGGGTATTTCATTTCCTCCTCAATTATCACCGAGGTTCACTTACCCTCGACAAGGAAAGCCAAGTGTTCACGCTGCAGAAACGATGTTGTCTCTATCATGGTAGGGGGGTTGCACCCCTCCACGGGAACGATCCGACGGCGACATCACGATCCTATCGTACCCACAGCCGAACATCGTATAGACCACAACACCGTGGAGATAACACATCTCCACGATGGATCTCCCCTGTTTTGAACAGCCCGAGCTGCTTTTCCATCGCGCTTCGTTCGATTCAATGCTTGAATCTACCGGGGGACGCCTTATCATAGTCCCGATGGAGTGGGTCACCCTAACGGGACGGAAGTGGAACGAAAAAAAAATGCAGTAGGTATGACGCACATTGTTCAATAGCTGGAATGGCGACCTTTTCTTTTTTCATCGTCTTCTTCTGCTCCGGAAGAGTGGGGTAAAGGAGTTGGAACAAGGGGGTGAACGGGCCGATGATGGAGTTCCGAAGGCCATCGTTTCGCCGTTGGGCCGGATTCACCGCCCAAACCCCATTGCGGCACACACGCCTGCCACCACTCCGCCAGTCTCTCCAATCGGTCCCCTCGTCCCAAGTAGGCTGGTCGTGGGTATATCGGCATCTGGCGCGTCGAAACAGACAAGGAGGTCGAAAGAAGTAGCTGATACGTGTGACCGGACCTTGGGGACATGGGACATGATACACCGTGCTATAGTTCACACATCATCATGCACCACATAAACAACACAACCACATTCGTGGACAATTAGACAGTCAAAATGGGTGAAGAACGGACAACTCCTTCTCAAACAGATTGTTTCAGCGATTTTTCTTCGGTACATTCCGTCTAAAGAGTCCGCCTTTGTTGGGACACTAAGTTTCACAGACTCACCGGATTGGCGGACTTGTCAAAGACGAAGTCAGAGAATGGGTGGGTAGCACCAGCGCCCATGTTCTTCGACATCTCCCAGTGGTCATCTGGTCATCTGGCCAGACAGTCTTAAACACTTCACGAAGTCGGCGACACGTGCATGAAAAAAGACTCGGTGTGCGACCTCTCCTGTGGTTTGATGCCTACTGACTGCTTACGTGTCACCCCTTGGTCTGTCGAAGATGAGAATTGCAATCAAAAGTATCTACTTGTCTGGGCATATAAAATCATGTGAGTGCTGCAGTAGTTGGACTTTTATTTTGTGTTTTCACAATTGGCGACATGAGGGGTTCCGTATGGGGAAGCAATTCTGCGACTAGAAACCGAGACTGAACTTGCATGCTGATATGTCTATGGTAACCCATGGAGCTGTTCGTCGAAGTAAGCCCTATTCTATTTCCCATGAGTGAATATCACCATTGCGAGATACTCCAGTCCTCGATGGAGGTGGAACTGTGCGTAGTGCAACATCTGCCACTGTCACCACATGCCTTGCATCATCCAAGTTCTCTGCAGGTCCTTCCCATTAACGCACCTAATCTATCACGACTACATACTATCTTTCCGTACTTGCATGATGGCGTTCATCGTGAACGCATGGTATGCCTCCATTCTAAAACCCATCGTTATCCCGATATGGAACTCGCAAGTCTTCCCCTCTATAGTAATCTCAGGTTGCTTCCGTGCAACCGAGCAAGATGCATTCGTCACCTACGGACTTTTGAGTA
This sequence comes from Xerocomus potaroensis, assembly GCA_038088895.1. NCBI lineage: Eukaryota > Fungi > Basidiomycota > Agaricomycetes > Boletales > Boletaceae > Xerocomus > Xerocomus potaroensis. The sequence continues at coordinate 17,588 of JBBPJT010000223.1, read as the reverse complement.
TCCGGTGATCCCTCAGTTTTGAGTGGGGATCCACATCTGTCCCTGCTGCTTCAGGTCCTTTCGAACACAAGTTTGGGTCGATCTGCGGCTAACTCGACTCTGTCATCGCTAATGACAGGTTTTCCCTTAGAGAAGATGACTCGAAATACTGCGTCACAGCCATGATCTGTCTGTGTTAGATATTTCACCTTTGTCCATGAAAAGCGACAAACTTTCCATAGTTACTTTGCAACTTATCCTTCATAGTTAATTTTCAACTCGTCTTCGTTATTGTTCGTCACGTTACGTATGATGTTATCCGTCTCATACTTAACCTTCGTATTCTCGACTCGTATATTTCAGCGTTCCCCATCATTGGTGACTGTTGAGGTACGTCTACTCTACCTTTCTACCTAGAAAGATCATTACTCATACATCTGTTTGTTGTAATGTTTCGTCTAGCTCGTACAATCTGAACGATGACAGAATGGCAGCACATAGATTGTTTTATTGAGGCCAAAAGGAAGATGTTTTCAAGTCTTCGCAGCATTCCAGGACATTGAGCCTAGGGGACAACTTTTACCAATTTCTCAACCAACCATTGGGTGTAAGCCAAGGTACCAAAAGATTATCCCACACCATTCTATCGATAAAAATAAGGAGCAGACAATCCCAAAACAAAGGAAAACACTGAAATTGAATTGGGGTACACTCCCGACACATTGAATCTCTCACCCTATATTTGTCAGTAAAATGCGTGCGTTATCATTGTCTGACCCACTTTGGCCTAGATGGTTGAGTTAGTGGGGGCCCTTTGGACAGATCGAACGGGAACCTTCACATTACAAATCCCAGGTAAATATGTGGAAGATAAAACTGCAAGGCCCGTTTGATGAAAAGCACGGAATGAGCTCTGAAATGGTAGAGTGGACTCGTTGCTGTCCAGCACTTCGTGGCTTGATGATGTACGCTACATCTAGGTCTTTGCCCACATCAACATGGTGGAAGCATTTACGTGCGAGGGGACGACGGATAGGAGACTCCGCAAGTGGTGAGCGGTGAGGCGAACAAATAAGGGCAAGTAGGATATAGATCACAACGACTGCAAAACAACCGGAAGCTTCCCAGTGTGTCGCGATCGGGTTCATGCTACCGTTCGGAAGGAAGAGGAGGTTCCACTAGTATAATGTTGTGCCCGACTAACAAGGCAGAGGAGGGAGCGGAATCGGCATTCGGGTTGGGGCGAGGGTCCGCGCATGATGTCGTTCAGAGTAGGATCAGATTTGCTGGGTGTCCGAACAAAGAGGGAGAGCAGGATGATGAAATGCAGATAGAGAGGATCGGAGAAATCTGGCGCGCGAATATTAAGGCAAGATGCTCGTTTTCACTTCTGGGCGCTGATATTGTACGCTCTTCACTTTTCTCGCTGTCTCGCCGGATTGTTGAGATCTTGGCACTTGTGTCGCTCTATTTAAAACTCCGAATTAAAACCCGACATCTTTCGGCAGGTTCGGCAAGCTACTGAGACGAGTTGACCTCTTGAACAGCTCGTCAAAGTGAACGCTCCAAAGAAGACACAGGGGAAGTATTTTATGCATGGTAGGTCCCAACTGAATCAGAAACTTGCTCAAACGTATCTCCGTGATACAAGCTACGCTACTGTATGCTTTCAGAAAGGGTGCATATCATTTACGGTTCTACGTCCAGATATGCTTGATTCAGGCCGAGTGGCTGATGGACAAGGGATAGCGAGTCGATTATCGCTGCAGAATCAAGGCGAGTTCTGGTCACCGCGTTGTAATTTCGTCAAACTCCTAATATTGCCTTGGATTTGAGGTCGTCCAACTGCTGCATCCATCTTCAGGTATGCGCGTCGTTGAGTCAACTCTTGTTCTCCGCCCTGGGTGTTTCTGTTCTCATTGTTTTTCATCACACATAATTAGTGGTTTGTGCCGCTTTTTGTGAATCCCACTCGGATAGCGCAGCGGCGGCTAGTTCTGTTCATCATCACATGGGAACGACGAAATGCTGTGAATGCTTTAAAAGGCTTTGGTCGCTTGGCCGGCCTGGGGGAGCGTACCTCGCCCTGGGGCCATTGATTGAAGAAGCTTCGCACCTCCCCCGTGCTTTCAAACCAACTTTCCGACACCCACCACGCGAAAGATCATGCACTACAGCACTCTGCTGACCATTTCTCGCCTATTCCCTCTTTGCAACCGCGCCCCAATGAGTAGTTCACTTGTTCAACTCCAGGACGTTGATTAGGGTATCGATAGCGCCCTGAACCCTGAACCCTGATGAAGAGTTTCGTAGGCTCGAGACCGCGTTATCCTATCCCGCCATTCGTTCTCCTCTGTGCATGCTATTCGGAGTCCCCCTACCAGCACGGACCTGACCTCAGAGAAGGGCATCCGACAAGGGGATCTGACAGCCGGGGTTACTCTTCCCCGCACATAGACAATGCCTGAGCACCCTAGAACGGAATTTGGGTTGTTATAATTACCTAAGTTAACTTCGTCAAATGAGGTATATGTTCCACGCTGCAGAATTTTGATTGGCTAACAATCTCAGAGATAACATTTAGATTGGTCTATTCTACCCCTGGATGATGCAACCACAGCAGGTGTCGGGGCGCAAATTTTCACTGCCAATCGACATCCGAACTTTCATGACCCACCTAGACGTGGTCAGGGCTTTAAACTCGGGTACACTAGGCTATCATTCTATGCGGCATTTATTGGCGAGAATGTGACATATTGTGACATTTGAATCGTTGGCGGGTACCAGGACGACATAGAGCGCAATATATCCTGACGAGATCCCGCGCCTGAGAGCCAAATATCCATCAGAAATAGGCAAGGCAGTGTCGAGTCTATTAGACGCGCCGTTGCCACACGTCATTTCTGGTCCATTTCTGTCAGTTTCGCTTGGGCTGTGACCACAGGTGTCTATTGGCAACGTTCAGTTCCTTAAAGGACCGTTTTCGCCGTCCTGATAGTCTGCCGGTGCTCTTATACATGTACTGATTGAGCGTTCGTCTGCAGCGTTCCGCCTCGCTCTTGGGGTTCCTTATATCGACGGCATGTCTCTCCCAGTGTCACAAGCTGTTGCGTGCATCCTAGCGAACAACTATGTGTCTCGTACGACAAAATCCGCTGTTTGTCCACTTATCTATTCTCACTGCCCTCGTAGTTATAGTCATTACCGCCGTCGGGTATGATTACAGTGAGCAACCATAATATTCCATCTCCTAGTGCTAAACAAGCCAAACCGATTAGTCCTCACGTTTTCGGGAGAGGTATGCTCCATGCAGCTGATATGATACGTTAATGCTCGGTTGCTAACATGCCTTTCAGATACAACATATCTGGGTGACTAACATACTCGTCATGTCAACGATATGTCTTAATGTGGTTGCAGAGCAAGCCCTGGACATGGGTTTCTACACTGTTCATCATTGTATGCGTCTTTCTATGTCTATGATGTCGATCCTAGTCGAAATAACCCCTACGCTTAGGTTCGTTACTTTGGGCTATACAGCGCCATGTAAGTCTACTTCTTCTGCAATGTGCGATGTCAATTGATTCAAGTGTATCAGGTTTCATGCTGTTTGTACGTGCAGCCTCAAAAGTCTCACTTTGTTCTACCTAACCCGACATGATCAAAGGGGGGACTTCTTTCCTTCCCGGGCCAGCGATCGTAATTCCATTCACTTGTGTGGATTAGACATATTACTCACGAATCTTGAACTACAGACGTATGTGTTCATGTTTCATACCTAAACTAGCGATATTGCCCGTTGACGAAATATATCCATTTAGATGTGAGTGCATGTAGTTGGCTTCGTTAGTTACACTGATCGATATCATCTCAAAGGCAAAGTAATTTATCTTTTTGGCGCTTGGGGCTTCTGCATTTTTATGTGTGCGGCAGACGGTGAGACTATATCCTCTTCTCACCTAACGAATTACACATGTGATTCGATATTCAGTGGTAATGATCCTCCGCGTCTGGGCAATGTATAACCGATCAAAACCTGTCCTCGCTGTCCTCCTCACAATCCTTTCTGCGGAAGCGATCTCGTTTTTCGTCTTTTTTGGGATCCGAAGTGCTCGACTTCATGTTGGCCCTGTCGGTAGGTCGTAATTGCTTCATATGATACACAGCTAATACAGTAGTCCGCTAGCTCGTACAGTTCAAGTGCTCCAGTACTCTACTTGTGTGGTGGTAGGCGATTCTTCCAACGTCTTGCATGAAGTGTCGGACGCCTTTCATATCATGCTCGGCACGCTTATGTGCCTTCTTACCGCCATTCTATTCATCAGGGAGATGCTTCTGGTACGTAGAGAGATGGGAAAATTCGGGCTCAACTGTTACATGAAACGTCTCATGGCTGAGGGGATGGTCTACTTCATCGTGTACGTCTGTTCTTGGTCCCTTCATGATGCTATTGTCACATTGTTGTGTGCAGGATTCTGCTCTCCTCGGTCCTCAACGTGTTGATCAACGCAGGATCCATTCTACCAAGCGGATGGAAGATTATACTAGATGGCCCGCTACAACATATACCTCCCACGATCCTAGTTCCCCGATTTATTCTCAGTCTGCGGGAGCTGTATGAACGCCGACTTCGACAACAAAGTACTATCGACACAGCGTTCGGTTTGGCTTACGGGTCTGCGTTGGATGCGAACACGATCATGTTTCGAGGTATTGTGAAGGATCCAAGCGAGGGGAAGGATGAAGTGGAGATGGAAGAATGGAACGTCTCGCACGTTTAGCAACGTGTAATGGGCCCGCTAAGATAGTGTTTGTTTATATACCCAGGTCGCTTGCTGATGTTTTTTGTGTGCAGTCTTTTCAACTGTCTTTTATCTTGTGTCGTTGCGCACGTAGCTGATAATCAGTTGTTTTACTGCCAGTCACTAAGCATTGCGAGACTCGGGCCTCTTACTCGTAACATGGACGTTCCATCAAGTCATATCTATGGTCGATGATCTGCCCTTCGTGAAATAAGACATTTAACCCGGGTCAAGCATTGGGCATTCTATTATTGGAATTCGTAGGTGGCTACGGGATTACATAATCAGCGATAGATTTCGTCATGTACTTACGGATACACTTCTAACTGAGGTAAAGCCTCCTTATCCTATCTGAGCACCAAATTATTCTAACGTTTTCTACCTGGCATAGTCAGCTTAGAAGAATTGGCGACATTCACGAGGCCATTGAGTGAGCTCGAGCTCGCTCAAAAGCGAGTTGGCGCTCTTCCCACCCAGCCACCCACGTCGATCGATCCGCCTGGGCAACATCGCAGAATACCTCTTCACTCGATTCGATGAATTTGGAAAAACTGGTGACCCCAGTGAGGCAATCGAGCTCCCCCTGAGCGCTCTGGAACTCCGCCCACTGGGACACCCAGATCAGTCTACTTGTTCTAACGATCTCTCGTTTCATCTCTGCAAGCGGTGCCTCAATGAGGCTATAGATCTCTCCAGAAGCATGCCGGAACCCTGCGCTCTCAGACACTCGCAGCGATCTGCGACATTGTGTTTTACCTGGCTACTCTGTATAGGTACCTGAGAAGTATCGGTGGCCGGAATGAGGGTATCGGCCTCTCCCACAATAACATTCTAGTACTAGTTCACAACGATCGATGAGCCATGGTGAGCACAGACGCTATTGTAGTTGTGATATTTTGAGATGGGAGCCTTTTGAGCAATTTTCAGCCCTGTATACGGCACTGGTGGACCCAGCTTGATATATATGTTCTGCGCCGCTCATAGAAGACCTCCATGCATGGTAGGGACAGGAAATCATGTTTCAGCCTATATACCCACACGATACCGTGTGGATGCTACTAAATGCTGATGGGCACCCAGAAAGCTTGGAGTAAGTTGCTCTTTCTTGCCAATTCTGTATTTATAACTCTACACGGCCGTCGGCCATGGTGTAGGGTACGCGTATGGCTTCGCAACACCCGCCGCCAGATACCGACCAGATGATGTTAAACGGACTGAACATCATGACTCGTACGAAACCAGGTTCAGATCATCGCTCTTTTGCTTCACCAGAAAACAATCCTGTGTGAAACCCCTGACGTCTCCGCATCGCTGGTTGTATCCGGGAGCTTGGCAGGTTCCTTACAGTAGGTATGCCACCTTTGTCAGCGTCGCCGGGTCCGGCGGCTCCTTTCGCTCTCGAACCTTGTATCCGCTCGTGGTATGCGCCGCCCAGATAGCCTCTCCCCCCCTCTCCGAGATAGAATAGCAGTACATGGATAATGGCAGTACATGGACTTAGGGGAATAATCGTAAACGTATAGGACCTCCGTGCGTACCTCCCGACACCTAGTTTGCAAGGGATGACCGGACAAACGGGTTTCATCGTCGCCATCATTATGCTCAAGCATCAGGAATCACATCACACATTTGATCACCCACCCCTGGATGACGTTCAACATTTCCGCACTTTTAGCCCCAGAGACTTTTTATCGCCACATGTCCGGTTCAGTTCTGCTAGCACTGTGCAGAGACATCTCAACCCTGTCTCCCACAAAAGGACTCGACAGTACCTCAATCCCCGCCGCTCTCCGGGATTTTTTTTTTTTTGGATTGCATGGCTTCCCTTACTCTGACCTATTGACTAGCTCAGTTTTCGAGGGCTATCCTCGGCTGGTGCGGGGACCGCCAATTGTGTCCTAGCTCTCGTTCCCCGAGCATTCAAACTCTTCCAGTAGCTGTCGCTTCAATGTACAGTATAAAATTTAGAGCCGGACAATACGTAAGGAGGCGGTTCAATACCGCATAACCATCAAACAGGTACCGCATACAAATACAAAAGGGTCACTACGATATCCTCAACCCGGTCTTCTCCGTTGCACCACAACCCGTGCAATAGGAAATCTTATTTTTCCTGCATGTCATCACCCAAACCCTTCTTCTCTTTCTGTTCTACATCCGCAAAAATAATACCACTCAGATCAACATCTCGCACGGATTGCGAACCAAAACCGAACGCGGTGTCAATATCGGTTGCACATCTTCCTAGAACGTTGTGTGCGTGAAGTTCCCTTAGGCTCAATATGAATCTGGGAACGAGCGTGAACGGAGGAATTTGTTGGAGCGTCCAAGTCAGCGAAACCGGCCAATTGGTTGCGATTTTGCCCGCGTTACCCAGCAAATTCACTAGTGCGAATACCAGGATACTAGTTGTGCCATAAACGCGTGTGTACGCAAAGAAAAAAACAGACATGCACTTACACGATAAAGTAGATCACACCATCCCTCAACAGACGCTTCATGTAACGGTTGGGTTGGAATTGTTTCGTCACCTTGTACATCTGCAGCGACTCCTTGATACACCGGGTGGTGACAAGAGTGCACATCAATGCACTGAGGGCGCCCATCGAGGCAGCCAAAACGTCAAACCATTTGGGAGAGGGAACACTGTCCATTACGCAAAACGCATAGCGAAGCACTTGTTCGCTGCTCACTATAGTAGACAATGGAAGGTAGGTATCGTCCCGTTATGCACATATAGATTGAACTTACCTGTAGATCCATGGGATTGGGCACTGAGAATGACGAAATACGTGAGGAACGAGATCACCTCCACGGCGTAGAATGCTAGCAGGGTCCCAAGGATGACTCTTGATTGATTGTACAATGCCCACACACGGAGGATCATCGCTACTGAAGATGAAATATAAATTGTTTTGCAGTGAGGCAGTGTGAAATCTCACAGTCTGCAGAGCACATAAAAACCCAGTAGCTCCATGCACAGAGCAAGTAAATTGTGTTGCCTGAAAGGTCGTTCTAATCAATGTGATGAGAAACATCAATCATGTACTCACATCTAATTGAATACAATCCGTCACATCCAGAAATCATGAGTGTAAAGATGAGGTACGGAAACATACGTCTACAAAGTTTACAAACTATAGTTATATTCTGCTAGTATCCAGAGACATAGGAAATTACCGATTGGGGTCCAGGCAAAAGGGTAGTCCCCACTTTGCTCTACTGAGTCAGGTTGGTAACCATAATTTCACAAGAATCCAACGTACGGATGCCACCGGATCTGATTCACAAATCAGGATACAGTCGGCATATTTGAGGAACCATCCACATACATGACATTAAAAAGTCCAAAATAACGAGCCTAAAAACTGAACTGGTAAACGCCCAGCTGATAGCGCGGTCAGGACACGTACAAGGACAAACACCGTGGACACCTTTGTCCAGCGCCTGTTCTGAAGTCAAATCAGAATGTGCTTGTGAAACAGAGATAATCATCCAATCACCCAAATGTACTCCACCTGGAACAAGTGCTAGAGATTAGAATGTGTACCACAAGTGGAAAGGTGAGACATGCCTCACGTGAAAATGTAAGGACTGATCTAGTTATTAACACGAAATAAACGGGTATGTGATACTTACTGTAATCATATCCGACAGCGGTAATGATTGCGACTGGAAGAACAATAAAACCAGAAGACAGCAGGAGGTAATTAGACACACGAGACAAGTAGTCACTCCGCACGACATTCGTAATAGCTTGTTGCAGAGCGGATGCCATATGGTTAGTATGGAAACTGGGGAGGATCGAAAGACGTGGGCCAATGTTCCAAACGGAGGTTGCAAATAATCGTCCCACAATGCCATGTATTTTATGGAGGATGGGACATTTCGTTTCCTCCCCGATCATCACCGGGCCTGGGTAATTGGAAGCATATGAGATCAGACGTGAGATTGCGGTGATAACGCCAGGAACAATATTTGTACGTTTTGTTGGATGGGACACTGGCTCGCCCATTTCCGTGCGCCAAACAGTTGGTTCAGGGAGGTACATATAGAGATGGATGAGGACTGGATGAACATTACCTTTTGGAAGCATATGACGGCGTGCAAGACTACGACAGCTGTGTTCTGGAGTTGATGCCTACAAAAGAGGAGATGCCAATCTGTGCACCTAGTGGAAAGGTAAACAAGAAGTGATTTTCCATTTGGCGAAATGGGTAAGAACAAGGCCACGTAATTCGCAGAGCGCGCAATCGTCGTCGTGCTGCCCCCTTGGACCTAACTTGAAATTGCATCAGCCCAGTGTTCGCATGTGCTCAACTCCATGGGAACGTACAGACACAGGCATACCATGCATGAGTCACATCGCCTCACATAAATAGGCATTCGGGCATGGGCAAGACCGAACATGAAATTTTCTGTGTACGAAATGACGATCGGACCTGAACATCTCCATGCCGGCTGTGTAAAACGGACAGCCCAACAACGGGATCTGATACGCCCCAAAGCCCTGGTTGCACGCAGCGTGTGGATCGAATCTACACGATCAAATCCAGATGGGAGTCCAAGCAATGTCTCGATGGTGCGTTATGATCATTTGTGAGTCGCGGATCAATGTGATCTGTGTGCCATGATCGTCGCCCCTAAAGGTGTTTATTACTTGTGCCGGTGCGCTCTTCTTGAATCTTGTACATATTTATAGGCTTTCTGTAGATGTAGACTTACGACAAAAGGCAGGGTTCGAAAAGTGATGGTATACTTAGATCATGAGATCCTCTTCTACATTCAACGTATCTATTGTGTAGATATGTAGACAAAAGTTGCGGTGCCCTGCTAGCATGGCCACCGTTTCCCTGCAGAGCGGTGTTGGTGGCTTGCAAGTCGCAGCTGAGGACTTTCGTAGGTTGCCCGCGAGTGGCGCAGTGGTCCGCGTATCATGTCCGCGGGATCAGTCCATTGCCGTTTTTTGCCTCCCTTCCATTTTCTCTGCGGGAATCACGTCGCCTGCGCTTGAAACTTATCGCGGAGTAGATTCCAGCCAACAGAGGGGAGTCTATGAACCATGAGACGACCCTACTGGGTATCATAGACGGTCACTTGCTGCTCGTTTGTGTTCTCCACATCGGCTTCAGCTCGACCATTGGCGAACACTATCCCGGTCAGACTAGTTGTCTCTGCAGACCTTGCCTGCTCCCAACCTAACCCTCTTGACACCCGATAGACAATCAACGTGGGACTTATCACCTGTCATATCCGCATCAGTACTTGGCATGCCCTGAGAGTAAGATGAAACGTATGCACCTGAACGTGAGATAGCGTTATGGTCATGACGAATTGCCCGGGACTGTTCATTATGTACACGACCATGAAGACCAGCGACCATATGACGTAGAGGGCTGCTGACTCGATCAGCATTGCTGCGACGGTAGTATATGGAGATTTCTGCGCTTCCTTGCGCCCTTTTCCAGAAAATGATGTGGTCAAATAGGGTCACCCACATCGCCTCGAGGTGCCGACATACCGAATGCCTTTTCCATCTTCCTCTTGAATAAGAAGAGTCGAACGGAGATGAACGTGGTGACAGAGATGTTCAATGTGATAGAGGTAATCATAGATGGAATGGCGATTCTGAGAGCATCAGACGAGAAAATTGATTGATTGTGATTGACAATTGCAAACAGGGTGCATCCAGTGCCTTGACATCAATGAATGAATAATCAGAAGTGCTTCAAGCATAGAGACTTACCAATTGTACCCATGTAAAGGAGAGAAACAAAAGCAAAAACGAGGCAACGAGCAAGCCAGTGAATTCCATGGGAAAAAACGATGAGCCGCCATAACTCCGGGGCAGAACCTAAGTCAGATGAACTCAGCCGACCAACAACACTTTAGACTTACCATCATGCCATCTGCAATCCACATTGCTGAGAGATATCCTGCGAAGGTCATAATCTTACTAGGCTGGTTCCATCTATCCATCAGGTATCCTTCCGGGCCTCCAGGGTAACCCAGCTCCCAAGAGAATGCGTAAATGGTGGAAATAGCATCCCCTAGTGTACAGAGAGTTATTAAAATCCATAAGATAGTGACCCAAACGGCCATTATGGCGTTCTTCCTTGCAGCCTGGACGGAACGGAGATTGTGGATGAGGCTGCGCATGCATACCGAATAGAACGAAGTTGTAAACCCCCATGAAATGCCTACCAGAAATGTGTTGGAAGTGAGATAGATACTCCCATCATATAGAACGCTGTGAGATAGTTCCTGGGATGACATTAAAGGGTGGACAGAATTCTGCTAGCTATGCACCTACTATCCTATGTTTTTATTTGTAGTTTAATGAGCGTATTTCTGGGCTATGCCAGACTAGAATACGGTGCTGTGCCACTGCCAAGGGTGGTCAGTGACCCCAGGCGTCTTGTGACCTGGTTGGTTAGAATGTATAATATATACTAAAGGAAATTAATCATTCATGATCGGATCAAAAGCAACCGGTGGTCGCTGATCGCGGTTGCTATGTCACAGATGTCTAGTCCAAATACTCTCAACCCTGGCCGGTCCTTTTGGACTACTCAATTGTGCCGCAGTTTTCGATCAGAAGATGGCGGAGCTGTATGGAATGCACAGCCACTCACGATGCACACGTGTCCTCTATCATACATGTCTGGCCTGATCCGTATTGGATGTTACATGCCAGAGACCTCGCCTGTTTTTCCGTGGTTTCCGTGACGGTCGGCTTAGAGAAGGGTACGTACTTGCATGATGCATGATGACCTTCAGCTTTACAGGTTTTTGTACCATTCACGCGTCAACCCATCGTCTTTGTTTGATGTTACTTCCACTCAATGCTGTCCTCGTTGTCACTGCAGGCATATAGTGCAGTTCATCGTGCGTTAGCCCTACGGAATCTGTTCATACGAGAAAAGCTGTCAGACTTGAACTTAAGTTTGGCAAGGGCATGAACCCGCCTACGACTACGACACGCCAAGAGGCCGCTAGTTGTTCCGCGGCCATTGTGATCTAAACCCAAGGAGAAAGAGGCTCACGTTCAACCACAGCCAACCCAAAGAGCCGATTCTCATCAGACACGGACTTGGGCTGTGCTATCCCATCCAACAACTTCGCTGCTCTCTCGAAACAAGTACACCACACAAGAATTGGATTACCTATGTCATCTCCACACTATTCTAGTCCCCTGAAAGCTTGAATGAGGAAAAGCGAGCGAGAAACGAACAAGATAGAAAAAGTGGGATGCCACTCTAAATTGTCACCAGCAGAAGGACTGATGGCGGAGTTGTAATGTTTCAGTAGTGACTTTATGTGACTCTGACGTTTGACTGGTGGGATAGCATCGCTGTGTCAGAAAGAACGCAAACGGCCCTAGCAATGAAGATCCTTAGGCTGTCTGTCTGCTTGCCCGTCCGTCAGGCACCCCTCTCCGAAAGACCATTTAGGGTACCAGCCATCCATCCTAAGCCCTATCGAGGGAGTTGAACCCACAGAGGTGGCAGTGGGATGTGGACGGCGCGACCGGATAGATGGGTTGCAATTTGGGGTGGACGAGTGGGGAGGGGGTAAACTTCCTGCTCGGGGAGAAGGACCCAGCGATGCCTTGAATGAGCATGCTTCCACAGGTCGTGCTAGTGAGTGGGGTTCTTTGGGGCACCCACCTGCACTTTTGCACTCCCATGCGGCACTCCCAGTGGTACACACCACTGGGAGACCCGTCCTCGCCATCCAGCAAGGGATTCGATGAGCGACACGGACATACACACTAAGCAGTACTTACTGTTAAAGGCGATGCTGATGGTAATTTTTCTCAAGCCGGGAGCTAATGACAACAGAGAGCTTACCACGCTACTTACGATCTACAGTTTTGATCCACATGGCGATCCCCACAACCCGTTGGAACTTTGTTCACTTTTGCAAACCGTTGGAACATTTCCCGATGCCCAGCATCTATGGAAGTTATTTAAGTCTACTTACCTGTGTCATACATCAATTAACCTCCCATGTTTCAGTCCCATCAGCCATCACAATGCCACGGTGTACTTACAAAGTACCAAATACCAAATGCCTGCAGTCTAATTATATTTAGCATGCATGTGACCCTCATCAAATGGCATCCCACGATCATGGTGTGGTTTTTATTTTCTGAGAAATCTATTGGCCCTGCTCTTATACTCGTACCACTCCGGGCAACCATTAATGCTGTAACTTATCTTTCGCCTCTGGATATTACCTTCCCATGGTTTCACCTCTGCAACAAGTCGTCACTGATATCCAGCTAAAGGACTACTTCTCTCGTATGCTCGCGATCTACACCTTATCCGTAACGCTAATTGTTCTTCCCAATTGTGATCATTACTTCGGCTGGGTATGATTACGGTGAGTCATACGTTCTCCTTGTTCTTTCATTGGACAAATGTGAACTATTACCAGTCATTACGTTTTCGAAGGAGGTACGCTCCGTACAAAACGTTAGGACCACAGTGGCTTACCGTCTATTCAGAAAAAATACATTTGGGTGACTAGATAGTTTCTCTGGACAATGGTAACTTCTGATGTCACCACAGGACGAGTGCTGGACGTGGATGTCCGCCCTGTTTATCCTCGTATGCCCCTGATATGCCTGTCATATTTGCAAAAATTGAGTCACCGACAATCTAGATTCGTTACTTTGGCCTATGCTATATCATGTATGTGTATGCCTTCTTTACAGGTCAACTGATTCCTTAGTTGTACGTTAGATCTAGTGCTATCTGTATGTACAAACTCGGATTTATGTTCTTGATTCTGATTATTTCTGATCTAGGGGGGAGTTCTTTCCTGTCTACTTCTACAAAAGTGAGTCTCCGTTGCATTCGTGGATAATGAATATATTGATAGGCTTCGATCACTATAGACGTACATGATCCTGCTTGTTTTATAGTGAATAATGTTCCGAACTGACTAACCGCATCACAATAGATGTGAGTACGGTTCTGCGAGCGTAACATATATGCTCATGACAGTCGCGTTCTCAAGGCAACGCAGTTTACCTTTTAGCTTCTTGGAGCTTTTGGGTCTTTATCTCCGCCGCAAACAGTGGGATTTCTCTTGCACTCTCACTAGATAAATTATATTGACGGTCCTACCAGTGGTAATGATACTCCGCCTATGGGCATTATACAATAGATCGAGGGTTATCTTCAAGACTCTCTTCACGTTATATGCCATACAGACCATCGCATCTCCTATATATTATGCTATTATTAGCGTTGAATCTTCCCATGATCCCATAGGTGAGTCTAAATGATGTCACGTTGTGTACACACTACACTCGCCCACTCCAAACCCTGCAGCGGATACCAGCCAGGTGCTTGAGTATTCATTCTGCACATTGGAAAGTGATTCCATTACCTGGCTCGAAGTCGTGGATGCCTCTCAGATCGCTCTCGGCGCAATAATGTTTCTGCCCACTGCCGTGCAATTCATTAAGGAATCGTATCGCATGTACAGCGTGACGGGATTGTTTCAACCTAACCGTTATCTGAAACTACTCGTCAGGGAAGGGATGATCCACTTTATCGTGTATGTCTGAGTGCTTTTTCTATTTTTCACTCTCATAGGCTCATGACACACGACCACAGGATCCTGGTGTTCTCGCTCATTAGTATACCATATGCTTCCGGAAACATTCCAAGGGACGGTTGGAAGGCTGCGTTGATACAAGTGATACAACAAATACCCCCCGTTACCCTGATGCCCAGGTTCATCCGATGTCTGCGGCAACTTTACGCACGCGATCTTCAAGGCAGACAAGGAGGCGATATGGACACGGCGTTTGGTTTGGGAACGGGATCTTGGCATGGTGCCGAAACGAGTACGATCATGTTTGCAGAAATGATGCAGGACAATGGAGAAGGACAGAACGGGGATGAAATACATATAGGGCAGTGGGTAAGGGGAGTTCGCAGGGCTAGTGGCAGGGTGTGATGAGGTCGATAATATCGCAAAAATCCTCCTCAAGCTTGTCTGTGTACGAACCTATTTTATCGTCCTATAGTACAGTTTTTGTTCAACCACATCCAAACCGATTCCCACCGGATGCGTTCTCCCTATCTGGAGTCGACGAGAGTGCTCGAGAAGTCACCGGGTGTTGGGCCATCTTCGCGGCAAGATCTCCGCCATGGGCAATCATCTTCATTACGGAGATGCCAATAGTTAGCCTTAAATTTAGCCCAATGTTCATCAAGGGAGATAGCCTGACGGAAGTAGCAAACGCTGTTATTCGACGCTGCTAATAGGAGTCTGTGTAAGACCAACCCAACAGAGCAAACAGTATCCCTATGTCACGCATTAGTTGACAGTTGCATGTGGAAGGGAAGTACGGACCACATGCCGACAAATTCAATCTCGGTGTCAATTGCGCAAGCTTTCTTGAACACGGTGCTTTGTTGCTACCCAACATCATTGTCACGACTGAATATCTTGTATGCAAAGGGGACTTGTTTGTGGTTGTCCGCGGAGAGAAGGCCGACCTGATGTAGATAGAATCGCGTGTGAACATTGCGAATCATCGCTCGGGCGGTGTATGCACTGTGCGAAACGTTAAAATGCAACTCTTGTCTTCGTGCATGATCTAGTTTGGGTAAGGTAATGGAATTGAGAAAGTACTTGTGTGCGACATTTTCCAGGGACACACAGTTCTCCATCAAGAACTCATATCCCCCTAAAGGCAAACAGGTCAGCCCCACTGCCTGAAAGAGCCTCCTCGTGATTCCAGTAGCCATAATGGCCAACCGGCGGACATGTGGTATTGTACGAAGGAGCAACTTACGTGACGCGGCGAGCAGCTTGCGGCCAAATCCTCGTCCTTGACATGCAGGAAGCACAGATAATCCAGGCCACAGGGAGACGACGCGAATGGCCAGGAAGTGCCAATGGCGTAAACAATGTCACAGAGCAAGGGAGGCTTACTGTGCTGGATTGGTTGTGTCTCTTCTAGGGCGTTCCGCAGGGCACATTGGCGGGTGTCATCAGCCTCGTCTACCTAAAGGGGTAGGTAGCCAGCCCGGAAACGCATCCGCGGCAAGTTGCTGTGCATGACTATGCCTGAGAACCACACGGAGAGATTGCCGAATCCAACTTGAGAACATGAGCCACATTCCCAGACATCAAGAAACGTCGAGTCAGTGAGACTGTACAAAGATCAAGACGGAACAGCGTTGCGTAAAACCTACTGACAAGCACTATCACTCCCCACTATGCGTCACACCATCCGAACACCACAGGCATGCTTTCTGTCTCTTGCTAGCCCCGCCTCGCTTTGGACGCACTGTCAGGGATCGCACTACTTGGTACTCTTGCGAGCATCCTCATAATACGGTGTGATATATAATATACTGAAACTAGGGGAGTGTTACATTGTAGCTACCTAGTTATATACTCTACAACTATAATAATTATGTAAGTACTGTACAGTTAATAATACAACCATGCCCATCAGACGAGGCTAAACTCTATGCCCAGAATGACGTAGTATGACATCATAGTGATGTCACTATTAACGGGCTCTTGACTAAGGCTATGCTTATCACCTAATAAACCTGGTCTAGATGTACACATGTCCAGTGTCTGTACTTGGTATCAGCCCGAAGTACAACATATGACTAAATATGGTAAAGGTATGAAAAAGGAAAAGATTGTCCATGAAAGTTCCTTTCATTACCCTCTTTCCATGATTGATGTCTCGGCAATCCGGCTCATGCCTTGACTCTGGGAAATAAGGTACAACATTAGGAAAATGTTTAAATAAGGAGAAAATGTTCTGGAAAGCTATAGTACAATGTACAATGTTCATACCCTCTTTCCAGGGTACTAGTACCACCCTCTTTCCAAGGGAAAGGTACTACAACTACTACAATAGATAAAAGAAAAAAAAGAATGATTGATGTAAAGCCAACAATCGCATAAAAGGGAGAAAAAAAGAATGGAGGGAAAAGAATAGGTAATTACGGGGGATATCCCTGGGAACACTTTGTGTTCGTTCACCATACTCGAGTTACTTGTTGCTTACGCCTGGCTAGGTTACATGTTCATTCACCATACTCGAGTTACTTGTTGCTTATGCCTGGCTAGGTTACATGTTCATTCACCATACTCGAGTTACTCGTTGCTTATGCCTGGCTAGGTTACATGTTCATTCACCATTTGCCTGGCTTATTCACTCGTTTTCTTTATGGTTCACTCACGTTCCCTTACCCTCTTTCCCTCATTTGCAGTCCCTGTTCATCGTTGGATGAATGCTTGCGCAAACTCGCGGGCAGTGGTGGATCTGCAAGGATGTGCCACGACCAAAGGGAAGTGGAAAAAAAGTAGGGCAAAAACTCAATTAAGAGCTCGCCTAAGGGAAGAAAAAACCTTGTGGAATCCCCCTTGCGGGTTCATCCAAATTGATGGACTCCATCTGAAGGCTTCGTCTGAAAAGAAGGGGGTTGCTCAATTTACTTCTCGAGAGCTAGAGTATGTCAGTTTATCCACATGACATGGTGGCCTAAAAAATAAAACTGGTGCTTGGTTTACTCGTATCTCATGAGCTGGAGGAATGCCAACTAAAACTAATTTTGATCCAGGATAAAGGCCATTTTTGAACTGGATTGTCTAGTCCCAACCATTTCCAAGGGTTGCTAAGGGGGCACCAGATGTTATGAATCCTTAAGAACACCCCTAAGTCCCTGGATCATCTTTTCTGATCCTCTAGAAGTCACTTTCGCTCTAAGGTACTCTTATCTAATCTTATCTATAGGGGGGACCAAAACCCAA
>JBBPJT010000222.1:0-38003 GCA_038088895.1 Xerocomus potaroensis | reverse complement strand
GATAAGATTAGATAAAAGTACCTTAGAGCGAAAATAGCTTCTAGGGGATCAGGGAAGATGATCCAGGGACTTGGGGGTGATCTTATGGATTCATAACAAGTATGACATCAATCCAAAATTGTAGTGGGCATCAATGGAACTGCTTTATTGGCCCAATATAGGTAAAGTCTTCATCATCTTTATTTTTGTAAAGCTTTTGTAGCTTCATCCACTATTGTGCAAGCCAGATATCTAGATCAGAGGTCCTATATATTTTCTACTATACATATTATAAACCTTAGAATATGGAAACTCTCAATAATACATACCTTTCTGACATCTCCATCTGTGTCAGACATATCACTAGAGTCATTTCCTGAGTTATTACCAGGAACTCTTTTAACATCCTTTATATTAACAAAGATCTTGATAGGACACTATGATTTTCTTCACCATCTCTCAATAGTCTACTTCATTGTTGACATCCATAGTGTTATTCACACTTTGACTAGAATACTGTTGGATAGACTTAGTAACCTGGCACAGAGTAAAATAAACTCATATCTTTTTGCCTTTGAAGGTACAAACTTGAATGGAAACCACTTCTCCCCAGAAACCTTGTAGTTATTGTGGCCATGCTTGTTCAGGATGCTCTGTAAAAATCTAATGTGATTGTTAGAAGTGAGCACAAAAAGAAGTTCTTTCATCTTGATGGTCTTCTCTTTCTTAGTTGTACTGTCTTTGCCTTTGCCTTTCTTTTTCAAGGTTGAATAAACTGTCAAAGCAATAGTGAAGGTATACTGCCTCTTCTCAGGACAAGTAGAGGAGGGCAATGACATGGTATGACATACAGCCTACTTTCACTTCTTAGTTGCACTTTCACTCAGATGCATGTGCAGGGTCCCTACATAGCCACATGAATTTTTGAAGTGTGAGTGTGTTTTCTACATCATTTTGTAATCAGCTGTAATTCATAGGCTCATGAGAATTATTCAAGGGTACTTATTGTTGCAATACCTCAAAAAAGTTAGCTGAATGATGGCTTGGCCCATATGAAATGACTGAACAGCTTGGCAATAATGTAGTAAAGCTGCACTTGCTGAGATCAATCAGCATCTTATCCTAATCTGTTTTATTTAATAAACAATGTATTGTAATATTTTGTTTACAAAACATTATTAGTCAATCAATAGACAAGAGTTTATCATGTTTTGGGACATTGTTTCTTTCTTCCTAGATGCCACCATTCAAAATTGATGTCTCAAAAGATGAAGTCATTCAATTGTCACACAGTGTTATTCAAACAATACAGTGTGAGTGGGAAGGTTGTACAATTATTCTGAATAGCTGGAACACATTGGCAAAGGTAATTAATCAAGTTTTGTCATATTTTATCATTTGCTGGCACAACTTTTTTGTTTGTGAAGACTCTTTCAAGTGCTACTTGGAATCCTACAGTTCTTTCTTCACACCTGACAAAGCTGTTGAGTCTGCTTGTAGGATTGCTTGGTAGTTCTTGAAAGAGGTATTACATTGATTTTATTTCATACCATGCTGACTTGTCATCTTGATCCATAGCATCTTTTTCAACACTGCTCTTTGGTTGCACAGCAAGTGAGTATCTGTTTTGGCCCACATCAAAGTTAGTGATCATCATATAGGGGGGGAGTTATGAATGTGGATACTCTCGTTGTTCTGGTCGCCTTCATGCCTCACTGGGGGCCCTTAAGACACACATGGAATTGAGCCACCTTTCCAGAGTCGCCTTGGCATGTCCTGCGCGTGGTACGTGAAAATTACAAGGGTTGTCTGTACTACTATGCTTACTCGACGCTGAGGCTGCGAGGAAGTATTCGTTCGCGTGCAACAATTCCAAAGCCATTTCGAACACACGCACCGCCGGCTCATCAATAAGCGCGTGTCCCTAGATGCGTTAGCGCCGCTTGCGGTCCTTGCGCCCCCTCGTCGTCTTCGGTCACCACCCCCACTTCCCAACAACCGGACTTGGACGGAATTCGTTCCCGTCTCGATTCCGCCTCGAATACACACTCAACAAAGCGAAACCCGGAGTCTTTCGCGCAAATGGAGCCGGCTGGATGTGCAGGACGGGGAGAGTGACAGCGATCCCATGACATTCACTGACCTCTCTTCCTTTGAACCGCACGACACCTCTGAACCCAAGGTCGTGAACGTCAAGGTTGAGAGGAAACCAGCGTCGGCCAAACAGTCGCTCTTATCTCGTTCTCAGCCGGTGATATATCCGCCTATACGATTTAACTCGCCCGAGCAAAGCATTTTGTATCCGCAGTTTTCCCGCATGGTTGACAAGTTGGTTGCCACTGGAGCTCTTGCAGGGCACATGAAAGGGGGAATGTAGGATGGGTCTAAAGTTGGTGCACTTCACGGCTCTCTATTTCGATTGTGAATATCTACATAATGAATACCCTCAGCTGTGAGTGGACACCGACTGAAGTTAGCAAAATTGAAGTTCCCTATTCATGTCACAGATGGTCTCACACCCTGACAAAGTCACAAGTATCTTAAAATGCTTCTACACATCTCGTATTTTATGCAGTATTACCCTCGGCAAAACTAAGCAAGTCTGAGTCACCGGGGTCGGTGACAGTCATAACACTGGTTGCTTGTCAGATCATGACTGCCGACAATATAGGATACACATTTGACGTACCCGACACGGAACAGTTTACCAGCTGCAGTGCCAAGGGCGACATTGGTACCAGCGAAATGGTGCACAGTTGTCTTTGACAACATGGCATAGTACTCGATCTCCGACTTGCGGAGGGGTGGGCAGTTTCCGGCAATCAATACGAGTTTGGCTATGAATGTCGTAGAGGAAAGGTGGCCGTCAGCACAAGGGACCTTCTCAGCCTCACGCTCCAGTCCCCGTGAGTCTATCAAAGGAATAGCTTACCCTTGCCACTGCGCATCTGCTTCAATGCAGACTTGTAGCCCAAAGAGTATTTGCCCGACTTCACGACAAGAGCGAGACGAGACGCGATAGATTCGCTTGACTTGGCAGCCTTAGATTTCTTGGTTGGTGCCATCGAGTATGACTTTTAATCGTGAGGGTGTCTCGAATGAACGTGCTAAATCAACAAGTCTGGTGTCGCCGGGTCGCCGATGACAGCAACTGTACAGTTTTCACATAATAGATTAAACTCCGCATTAGGATAAACCCCTGTAGGGGCCATCCGATTGATTATACTATCATCCTTTTTTTCAGAAAAAAAAAGTACAAGATTCTATAGAATGCCTATCGAAAGCTATATCCATGAGTATGAGCGATATCTTGCATTGTGTGTTGCGGTCTCACGATAATAGGACATCATTACAGCAATGCTGGCGACATTTCTATGATAGCCCGAGGGCCTTTCTCGTCGTAATCCGATTTGGAGACGAAATTTTTTCCTTGTGGGTCACCAAAGGAGACCTGGTTTGACCGCCGTCAGCATACAACACAAAAAGGATAACTGTATATTGACCTTGGCAACTATGGTGGTTCCCAAGAATGCGGCAAGCCCATCTCCCTTCTCCCGGTACTCAGCGAAGTACTCGGGAACACTTACGACCCGAATGGACCGTGGTTGGACCTCGTTGTATTGGTCAGGGTTACCAATAATAAATGGAGACAAACGTGACTGGAGCGCAGCACCAATGCCTGTCCGATCCACACTTAGTGTAGTCAAGCGTTAACCAGGGAACATACCCTTCACACGGTTCGCCAGGTCGCCGGTGACAAATAATCCTTGCCAAATATACTGTCGCTGGACAACGTCAGTCAGACCGACTGAATATCCGACTGTATCCTGTAACGAGAGCAAATCCTCCTCAGGTCGCGACTCATTTGTTCGACGCAATGGACGGAGAAGCAAGGGATCAAAAAGTGGCTCGCAGAACCGATGTCGCTCCTTCCCCAAAGTGATTGAGCGGTCACGGAACTGCAGTGTGATAAGGTCCAGTGCCTCAATCTCTTTCGCGCGCGCTTGCTCTGCGGCGGATGCTTTTGCAGTCGCTTTCCTCTTCGTCCCAGCTTCGATTACTGCCTTTTCTTTGCCGGCGACTAGGACTGCGGCGATGTCTGTGACCCCCTCGTCCTCTGGCACTTCTGCAGTCTGGCCATTTGACGGAACACGGATGTGGCCTTCGGACCAGATATATTTGACAAGATCAATGAGGAACATTTGTACGGCTTCAGGATCACGAGGGAAATCGGGGGGAGAGGCTGCTGCCATAACGGATTGATTTGAACGCAGAAGGTTGGCAAGATGCTTTTCGCAATCAGATATGCCCAGGGAAGTCGAGGAGCGTGCGGAGCGCACGATAAAACCCTCAAATACAGGAGATACATCTGTCTTCTCGTACCCTATGTCGACAACAACACCGCTTAGTTGTCCAGTTGCATATATCTGAGTCATGGGACGCTCAACGATCGCGAAGCTGGCTACATTAAAACGTTCGAAAAATATTTGACATAATCGCTCTTGAGCGGCCCGAGAGAGGCCAGGCAAGATTGAGAGCATGACTGGAGATTCGTTCTGAGTGCGTTTTATTTGAAGCCTGCTGAAAATAACGTGTTTCCTGTGCGTTTCAGTGGTGAATAAATGCAGACAAGGCAAATAACTCGGAGTGCGCACCAAATGGCTTCTGCCTGAACCCAATCGCGGATATCACCATCTGTAAACGGCCAAGATATAAGGATGTCGTGACCGGCTTCGAGAGCTTCATCGAGTTGGGGACCGACGAGATAATCATTCACCTTTGCGGCAGTATTCGTGTAGAAAGAGAGCGATGAGGGGCGAGTTGAGGACGCTGGCGGACGCCAGCAGTCACTACCTTCGCCTGTGCCGTTTGTCTGTTTTCCATCTGTGATGGAACCGGACGAAGACTCTCCCGCTGTCTGTTTCAGACCGACGCGTGCAAGTATTTCCTAGACACAGGTATTTGTCGGCGACTATTGAGAAGAAGAGACTCTGACGAACTACTGTTGGAGACCTTAGAAGTTCATGTACTCCGAGGCCAGCTCTGACGACGGTCCTCCCTGTTTCTATGATGAGAATCGACGAGTCACGGAAACTGGTCATGGCCGGCAAAACGAAGCTGTGTTGCATTAAGACGTAAATCTGGATATCCGGATATGTACAGTCGAACCATATGGTCAAGTAAATAACGAACCGTCATTAGCGTAACTCTCTCTAGGTCCATGTCTGCCAGCCGGCTCGCACAATTATACTCTCCCCTCGACATTCCGGACACTGGGAAGGAGCCCTTCACTGATTACTCTCGGTGGAGATTGCTCGTAAACGATGGCGGTCGCCATACTTGGCACTATCTGAGAACGGACGATGAGTGCCACGACTGGCCCCAGAACTACATTGACAAGTACTGGACCGGCCAATCTCTTGTGAGTCTCCGTCTGTGCATGCATGCGCGATCGACCGCGAACGAACCTGACAGGATCTTCCTGCCCTTCCGGAAGCGACAACACCCCTGGAAGCTGCTCAAAATGGTTATACTTTTTATAAGCACCTGCAGTCGCATGACGGGCACTGGGCTGGCGAGTATGGCGGACCAATGTTCTTGTGTCCTGGTCTTGTCATTGGGTCCTACGTTGCCGGCATGGGATTCAAAGAGGAGGAACGGCTCGAGTTGATTCGTTACCTCATAAATCGAGCGCACCCTGAAGATGGAGGCTGGGGTCTGTAAGCATAACAATGTTTAGTCGGATGAACATAGTATAACTAGCCCACCCCAGACACATTGAGGGTCATTCGACCGTGTTCGGAACCGCCCTTAACTACGTAGCATTGCGAATCCTCGGTATGAGCGCTGAACATCCGGTTGCTGTCAAGGCGAGGGCTACACTTCACCAGCTAGGTAGTTTTCTAAATCCCATGTATCCATCACGCGCTGCTGACCCGGATCGTCCACCAGGGGGAGCAACAGGTGCTCCTGCTTGGGGGAAGTTTTGGTTGGCGATTCTTAATGTCTACGACTGGGAAGGTCTCAATCCTGTCCCTCCCGAGCTCTGGTCAGTTTAATTCAGAATTTCTGTTATACCAGCGTTGATCGCTTTTAGGCTTTTTCCTGAGTGGGTACCATTCCATCCGTGCAAATGGTGGATTCATACACGCAATGTCTGTATACCAATGAGTTATCTGTATGGTGTTCGCTTCAAGATGGAAGAAAATGATTTGATTCGATCCCTTCGCGAAGTACGCATTCGAGATGCTGACCACACTCTCATGTTGAATATCTTATTTATAGGAACTATACACAACTGACTACCACCGCATATACTGGCCAGCGCAGTGCAATAATATCGCATCTGTCGATCTTTACTCGCCTCACAGTACGATCTTCGATGTGCTGAATGCTGTGCTCTCTGTGTATGAGAGCTGCGCCATCCCCGCTCTCCGCCAAGTTGCGTTGGAGCGCGCTTACAAGCTCGTCGTATACGAGGATGAAAATACTGAATTTCAGACTATTGGCCCTGTTTCTAAGATGATGAATTTGTTGTGTCGTTACGTTGTTGACGGTCCCGATTCAGAAGCATATCGTCAACATGCTATCAAACGTGCCGATTTCATGTGGCTTGGGGTAGAAGGCATGATGATGTGCGGGACAAATGGGAGCCAACTCTGGGACACAGGCTTCATTACACAAGCTCTCGTCGAGACTGGCCTCGCGAAGGAGCCAGAGAACAAGGAAAGTCTGAGACTGGCCTTGCAATGGTTGGACAATTGTCAGATTCGAGAGAACCCGAAGCATTTCGAGTCGGCTTATCGTCACCAAACCAAGGGAGCATGGCCATTTAGTACAAAGGAGCAGGGCTATACCGTCAGTGACTGCACGGGTGAAGGTCTCAAGTCGGTTTTGTACTTGCAAAACCATGTGGAGTACGTGCGTTTCTGGTGAAGACAAATTCCTTTGCCTGAAATTTTTTAGGGGAACGGAAAAGATAATCACAGATGACCGGCTTTTCGATGCGGTCGATACACTGCTCTCGTTGCAAAATGAAAATGGCGGTTATGCAAGCTACGAACTTGTGAGGGGACCCAAGTGGTTGGAGTGGCTCAATGCTGCAGAGGTCTTTGGTGCGAGTAATCGTCAAGCCATCGAAAATAGTGTTGACTTTGTACAGGCGATATTATGATCGAATATTGTTATCCGGAATGCACGACTTCCGTTATAACATCCCTGTCGATTTTCAGGAAACATTACCCGGACTATCGGGCTGCAGCGATCAAGCAAGTATTGGCAATTTCGTTTTGTACATGGTTCTCATTGGGCCTTAACAGACAGTCGATTACGAAGGCGATAGAATGGCTGCATCAAGTTCAAAAACCAGAAGGCGGCTGGGTCGGGTCCTGGGGGATCTGTTTTACCTATGCGACCCAGTTCGCGTTGGAAAGCTTAGCGCTTGGTGGCGAGTACTATTCGAACAGCCCTGCTGTCCAACGCGCTTGCGATTTTCTGCTCTCAAAGCAACGGGAGGACGGAGGCTGGGGAGAGAGTTACAAGGTCAGCTGCCCCTGTTCCTAGCATCGGACAAAGATTCATCGAATTTTTACTTGTACTACTTAGACTTGTGAACTCGGTCGCTGGGTTGAACACGAAAACACGCAGGTTGTGCAGACATGCTGGGCAGCCATGGCTCTTATGTACGCCAGGTATCCCCATGCAGAACCCATCGAGATGGCTGTCAGTTTGGTCATGTCGCGACAGCTTCCGGTATGAGATGGGTTGATAGCTGAGGTGCTGTGTGCTGAGAATTCACGCTATAGGATGGGTCGTGGCCGCAAGAGGCGATCGAGGGGGTGTTCAACAAAAACTGTATGATCTCATATCCCAACTTCAAATTCTCGTTTACGATCTGGATGCTTGGGAGGGCCCATTACTATTTGCAAGATCTGGAAAGGGAGCGGGTTGGCGGGTGAAAGACGTAGCTAGTACGGTCATATACAAAGTTTTATTCCGGGTGACGGCGGGATGGTCTTTCGTCCGACGATCCCGATAACCCACATCGATCGTAGTAGGTTATACACCACCATCCTCAGCATGGCCGCACTCTCGACAGTCTCCCGTGTGGCCTTTCTTGCCTCTGATATCCTTGTCTATCCAACGTCTGAGCTGTTGACATTCGCCAAGTCGTACAATGCCCTGGCCAAGACGTCTTCTCGTCAACCGAGCGTCCAATCCATCCCCGCCGCGGGTGACCCGGGAGTCTTCATTCTACGTGTCGCCTCCAGTGCATCGCTCGCTTCTTTCACCTGCACCATCACATCCCAAATTGCACTCCGTCTCGTGCTGCTTGCAACAGAGCTCTCCTCTCTCCCGCTTGTTCTCCACCTTGCAGTGAGCGATGACTTGTCAAACGTCCTTCTCCTCCAATCCGCATTTCCGTTCTGCTTGATTTCCTATACCACACAAGAAGCTCACGATAACGCTCTTCTTGCTTCTCGACTCGCCTTTCAGGGGAAAAAGGCAGTCATACACGTCTTTTTTGATCTAGCAGATGGTCAGGTCGTAGATATCGCCGAAGAAGATGTTCAACCATTCCTCCTCTCACCAAAAATCACCTTATCAAATGGAGCAAATAATGGCAATGGCCTCAATGGGACCAGTGATGCCGATCTGAAATCGGCAAGGCCCACTCGCACATTAGAGTCCATCTCTGCCTTATACCAACTCTATGCATCAGCTGCGCTGTCTACTTCAATACACAAGGATCGCCACTACACTCCCCTCAGAATCCACGGCGACGAGCATCCAAGCACTGTCATATTTGTTCTTGGGAATATTCCCGACATTTCGGAGATCGACGGTGTCTCGTTCGTTTCCGTCAGGCTACTTGCTCCTTTCCCCCCTGCACACATTTTGGGCGCCATTCCCCTGTCAGCTTCTCGCGTCCTTATTCTCGAACAGATTCACAATTCGAGCACTAAATGGACACCACTTTACCTCGACATCGTTGATGCCCTACAAGATCGCCAGGGACACCAGTTATCTGTTCAGAGTATCTGGTTTACTAATGTCGAGCAAGTCAGTCAAGCTAACTTGCTTAAAATTGTTCACACTACGGGCAACACATCCCTCACCTCCCCCCTCCATCTCCAAAATGGAACGCTCTCCATTCCCCACGTTCCTGTTCCCCACGTACCAAAGCACGAGTCTTCATACAACAAGATCCTGGCTCAGGTCTTTGGGCCCCGATTAGAGATCTCCAATTCGCCAGAGTTGGTTGCTACGCATGGTAACGTAGCTACTCGCCCGGAATATGCCCTTGGTCGGGTCAGAGGCCAGCTGGAGCAGCGGTTGTTGCTCATCAGTACTATTCAAAATTTGATGGAAGTCGATGAAGTCTCTCCCGAGTTGCACAGGCTTCTCGCCCAATGGCTGCAATCCAAAGATGACAGTTCCAAGAGTCGTACCGTTGGTGCTGAAGTGATTGCAGCATTGGAATCTTCCCATATTTCCAATGTGCTCATTGATCGCATCCTAGCACTGAAAGCGTACTTCCCTTCGAAATCCAGGTGGATACTTGGTTCAGATGCTTGGGCCTACGACCTTGGTTCTTCGGGATTGCACCATGCTATAGCTTCGGGCCTTAACGTCAATATTCTCATCCTGGATACCCTACCCTATTCGTCCCGGAACTTGATGGATCAACACCGCCGTAAACAAGACGTTGGCTTATACGCCATGAATCATGGTGATGTCTACGTTGCCAGTGTTGCAGTGTATTCCTCGTACGCACAAGTCCTGCAAGCTGTGATGGAAGCCGACAGGCACAATGGCCCATCTGTCATCCTTGCCTACCTTCCTTATCACAAGGAAGACTCCCCTGCACTTGAGTTACTGAAGGAGACCAAGCTTGCGGTTGATTCAGCTTACTGGCCCCTATACCGCTGGGATCCCACTAAAGAGTCGAGGGGCGAAGAACCTTTCACCCTCGACTCCGACGCTGTAAAGAACGACTTGCAGCAATTCCTCGACCGCAAAAATCATCTCTCTCAGCTTGTTCTCTCCAAACCCCAGTTAGCCACAGAACTTGTGAGCAGTTTGGGTGAGAGCCTCAAGGAGGCTCGTAGACAGAAGGCACAACAAGCCTACGAGAGTTTACTTGTTGCACTCGACGTACCACCTCTCCTTGTGCTGTACGCTTCAGATGGCGGCACGGCCGAGAAATACGCAAAGCGACTTGTCAACCGCGCCAGAGCCAGACGCATGTCGGCCACCATTGGGACACTCGATTCAATGAACGTCGAAAACCTTGCACAGGAAGAATACGTTGCGTTTGTGACATCTACCGCGGGTCAAGGCGAACCTCCTCAAAATGGGCGCCAACTTTTCAGAGCCTTGAATGCTGTTGCAGCCCGTAACGAGAAACCATTCTCTAAGTTGCGATATACTGTCTTTGGCCTCGGAGACAGCCATTACTGGCCTCGAGCAGAAGATGCTCAATATTACAACAAACCCAGCAAAGACCTCAATTCGCGTCTAGAACAACTTGGTGGCGAGTGCTTCGTTGATCTCGGCCTGGGAGACGACCAAGATGCCGATGGGCCTGAGACTGGGTACAAGATTTGGGAACCCAAGGTCTGGAAGGCGTTCGGTGTCGACAACATCCAGGTTACGGAGGCTGAACCCGAACCAATCACAAATGAGCATATCAAAGTAGCTTCTGATTACCTCCGTGGCACCATTGCCGAGGGCTTGGAGGATACCACTACCGGAGCACTTGCTCCATCTGATACACAGCTTACTAAGTTCCACGGGATCTACCAACAGGATGATAGGGATATTCGTGACGAGCGTCAAGCTCAGGGGTTGGAGCCAGCATACAGCTTCATGATCCGTGTGCGCACGCCAGGTGGTGTTTGCACACCTGAACAGTGGCTACAGATGGACCAAATTTCTGACGAACATGGAAACGGTACGCTGAAGATTACCACGAGGTCCACCTTCCAGTTCCACGGTGTTATCAAGCGCCACTTGAAGCCTTCCATCCAAAAAATTAATCGAGTGTTGATGGACACCTTGGCTGCGTGTGGTGACGTGAATCGGTATGTTGGACCACATTCTTGAAAGCTCGGAGATTCATGCCGTTCTAGCAATGTAATCTGCTCCGCCATACCTTCGTTGTCAAAGCTTCATAGTCGTGTTTACGAGTTTTCGAAACTCGTCAGCAACCATTTACTGCCCAGGACCACAGCATACCATGAAATCTGGCTCGATAAGAAAATGATAGCTGGTGAAGCCGTCAAGGATTACGAGCCATTGTATGGCGAGTTCTACCTCCCTCGCAAGGTTTGTTTACTTCCTTCGGTTATTAGTCAGCAATTGAATTCATCCAGTTTAAAATTGCGGTCGCTGTCCCTCCGTACAACGATGTTGATGTCTTTGCCAATGACCTAGGCTTCATCGCAATTATTGACGTGGATGGTGAATTGGAGGGTTTCAATGTCACAGTTGGTGGTGGTATGGGTGTAACCCACGGCAACAAGAAGACATACCCTCGCATCGGGGACGTCATTGGTTTCTGTACAGTCGAGCAAGGACCACTCGTAGCAGAGAAGGTCATGTTAACACAGCGGGACAAAGGGAATCGCGTCGAGTGAGTCATGATACTCTTCAGGATATTTCGGCCACTGATCTAAATCGATAGCCGAAAGGTGAGCGGGACTATTGTCAATATGCATAAACAACTTTCTGACCCTTGGTAAAGAACGCTCGTTTGAAATACACGGTTGATCGGATGGGCCTTGATGAGTTCAAGAAAGAAGTAGAGTCCCGTCTCGGCTTCAAGCTTGGTGTGGGTCGCCCTTACGCATTTGAAAGCAACGTAGATCACTTCGGCTGGACTATCGGCGAGGACGGTAGACACCATGTCACGATCTACATCGAGAACGGACGCGTCCAAGACGAACCCGGACGGGAATTCAAGACCGGTCTTCGTGAAATTGCCAAGGTCCATAAAGGCACATTCCGTCTGACTTCAAACCAGCACCTTGTCATTTCTGAGATCCTGCCTGACGAAGTTCCTATGATCAAATCCTTGCTCGCTGAATACAAACTAGATAACCTCAGCTATTCGGGGTTGCGGCTCTCTGCGTCGGCCTGCGTGTCGTTCCCTACGTGCGGCAAGTAATCTCTATCCATCCTTTGATTTCCCTCGTTGACGGCTTGTAAAGGCCTTGCCATGGCTGAATCCGAACGAGTGAGTATTGTTCTCGTGGTGGATGAATTTTTGTCTGACCTGTTCCTTGTAGTACTTACCAGTGCTCATTGATAAAGTGGAAAAAATTTGCGAGAAAAATGGTCTACGTCACGACTCCATCATCATGCGTATGACTGGTTGTCCCAACGGGTGTGCTAGACCTTACGTTGCTGGTGCGTAGGAACAAACCACGTCATTGTTTCGATTGTCATTTTTTCACGCAGAGGTGGCGTTCGTTGGAAAAGCGCCTGGTAGCTACGCGATGCTTCTTGGAGGGGGATACTATGGCCAACGGCTCAACAAGATATATCGCGAAACCGTTTCGGAACCTGAGATATTGGCCATTCTTGAGCCCATGATCAAGAGATATGCGCTGGAACGCCATGAGGGCGAACGTTTTGGTGATTTCGTGATCCGAGCTGGATATATTGCACCAACTACTGAAGGGAAATTGTGGTACGATAGGATGGGGGGAGAGGGCGAATATAAGGAAATCAGCGTGGCGTAACTGCGCATAACAATGCACCGCATCTTTCTAATGTAAATCTTGATTACAGTTGCTCGAAGAACATGTACTGTATGCAGGAAATAGGACTGACTCGGTTTTTACCTTTGCGACCCAAAGGGCTACAATGACATCTGTACAATAACATGGCTTCCAGAAACTGACACCCGGAACACTTGTGTGATTCAATAAGACGGGTACAACACAGTAAGGACACAGTCATGGGCCCCCCATTCATACCTTGGACGCCCTGGATTCCTGCAGCGCCTCTGCGAGCGCCTTTGAGACCCTGTCGATGTCACCCCGCTTGGGGTCGACGACGCTGACACCCATATGCCTGCGGGGAGTTAACGGGAGCCACAAGTACGGAATCGACCAGACGTACCCAACACGGAAATATTTGTCTGCGGGAGGATGGCAGTCAACTAATGGGTAGAAGACGTCTGTATCGTTCTCGGCTCACCTTTGATGCCAGAATGGATACCACCGGCAACTACAACATCCTTCTTCAACAAACGGGGTATGATGTCACTCGCGACAATTCCCTCCGGGAAGTATAGCTGTCCAGGGGGAAACCGGTGATGAGATGTGCAAGAGAGGACAAGCTAGGGGAAGCAGGGCTTACAGCGGTCATACCGTTCGCTGAAACCTGCTCGTTTAGAGGGACGTTCTGGAACCCAAGCTCTTCCGCGGCTTTTTTGAAGCGCCTACTAACATCTTTATGCGCTTTGAATCGATCCTCAAGCGATACGGGACCTCGCACGATCTGACAGAGTGAGGCATGATAGGCGTAGATGAGATTGACGGGTGGTGTAGCAAAGTAGGCAGCTGCCTTGTTTTCGTATGCTTTCATGATGGGGAGCCATCTAACAATCACGGTGAAAGGAGTGGAATGATAGGGAAGCTTCTTACTTTTTCCAGCTCGCATAGTATGCCCTCACTGGTGTTGATCTGCTCTCGTAAACCTAGATGGAGGGCAGGTTCGAAGCGAACAAAGAGACGGGAGGTAATGGGGCGTACCCTGAGAGCCTTCTGGCTGACTACAACTATGCTAAGACCCGGCGGGGTTCCAAGACCCTTTTGGGTGGCCGTCAGAACAACATCGATGCCCCAGTCATCCATCTGAATCTCCTCGCTCGCGACAGAACAAACCGCGTCGACCACGACCTGGGGAGATGGATGACTCGCGTTCTTCGAGTGTCAGGTGTGACGCACCAAGGTCTCTGGCGACTCTTTACGAACAAGGTCTGCGACAGCCTTGACATCGGAGAGGACGGCTATGACGCACATTGGTCAGTAGAAAGAGCACACATCATGACATGCCTCACCGGTTGAAGTGTCGACGTGTGTAATGGTGATGAGCTTGTACTTTTTCTTGGACAGGGCTGCGAGGATGTCAGGTAGGTGGACTATCCCACCGATCTCTGCCTTGAGCTGCTGAACCTTTGCACCATATGCCTGCAAGCTAACGAGACGCCAGGTTGCACTTGTGGTGGAACGGTGAACGATTGAGAGACCAACCAATCGACGAAACCCTCTGCAAAGTAGCCGCAGTTCAACACGAGGACGTCTTCGTCTTGTTCGACAAGGTTAGCAGAGACCTTTGGACAAGGTCAAGGGATGTCAAACGGTACGGCGGAACGGAAACCTGATCCCAACCCAAGGTACCTGATCCTGCGATTAAGAAGGGCTGCGCACTCTTTGAATAAAGGATGTCTCTGAACCATGTAAGAGCCAGGGCGAGAGTGGTGAGAAGGTGTCAAACCTGGTCATGCGAATGCAGTCGCTGAAGACGGCTGCAAAGTCGGAGGACATGTGGGACATGGAAGGGTGGGCATTTGCATAGAGGACCTGTGGGTGAGATAAAAGACAAGGGAGAACGAGAGGGTATTGGAACAGACCTCATCGGTGAGTTCGATTGGGCCGGGTATGCTGTGATTGTGATCGGGGTTGGGCGCTGTGCAAGACGTTGCTCTGTTCGAAAGACTTACAGCAACAGTCTTGGGATGGTCAGTTATGAGACGGAGGAGAAGGACGAGGAGACATACTTGTGCGGGCCCTGGACGAAGTTGGGCATGGTCGAGTGGAAGAAAGGAGGACGATATGATGATTAAAACAACTAGTACTTAACGTCCAGCGACAATCCGGGCGCCGTCCCCGTCGACAAGCCCATTCGTCTGCCCGACACCAGCAAGCCCAGCGACCGTCTTCTGCAGGTCTGTCCACTCCGTCTCCTTAGGAAGTCCCAGATCTCCAACATCGTACACGTACAACTTGCCATCACTCCCCCCAAGCGCAGCACGTCGTCCCTCTTTCCGATCCCACTCCACCTTGTTTATCGCCCGTCCCGATCCCACATTCGTACTCACAACGGGCACCTGCATGGCCAGTTAGCCACGATCCACACACACATCCTGTCCGTCACCCACCTCCGTATCCATATTTAGATTCCACAGGTCAAACTTGCCCGATCCATCCACCGTCCCAAACAACGCCGGGTGCGTCGGGTGCCACTTTACATCGTACACATAGTCGTCCGCCTCGTCAAACGAATAGATCGGTGGAATGGCATGTGCTGTGGTCGAAGGCTTTGCAAGACTTTTGGCCCGCCACAGCTTCACCGTCCAGTCCACGCTAGCTGTCAGGAACAGGTCCGAAAAGTCAACCGGTCCCACGAGCGGATGGAAATCAAGGCCCATGATCGGCCCAGCATGCCCTTTGTAGATGTCATACTGATTCAGTCCCGCTTTCGCCCCCGCCCGATCGTACCGGTTCGCCTGATAGACATTACCCTCTTCTGTACCAACCCAAAACGTTGTCGTTTCATTGTCGGGAAAATCGAGTATCGTGATCGCTACTTCGCCTGTCTTGTTGTGGCCAGCATGAACCAGCTCCAACGTTTCCTAGACATCAAACATCACCTATCCGCCCGCAACACAAGACAAAAGATAACTACCTGGGGCTGCGCAAGCATGTCCACCAGCCATGAGCAAACAGTCCCATCCGTGCTGCTCGTGATAAGATTATGTGCATTCTGTGTACCAACCAACCGCATAGCATACACCGGGTGCGTATGTCCGGCGGCAGATAATGGAGTCTTCAGCACTGGCAAGTGCTTCGACCGCGTGTCCCACAGTAGTATTTGCCCTGAATACGTGCCGCCAAAGACGAGGTTGGAGTGAAACGGCGAAAACGTGACCGACAGCACGTCCGACTGTGATTCACGGGGCAGTCAGCATATCAGCGGAACTGCGCACAAAACCACCAACTTGTGAATGAAACACAAACTCCGGCCTCTCCAACAAGTGCAAGTTCCAGACTGCAACAATGCCATCAGGCTCGTTTAGCGCAGCCGGGTTCTTGTTATATGAAGCTACGCTGAGCTCGGGGTACTGAATTCGAGTCAGATGACAAACTCGGGGACGTCTAAAAGATCCTGACCTTGGGTGACCAGTCAACGTCCGTTATCGAACGATTCTTTCCGTATCGTTCATCATAAAAAGCACAGACGCGTTTCACTCGCTTGCCCTCCGAGTCGTCACTAGACACGTCGTCGTAACATGTTTGGGCAACTCGGCAGCATACAGACTCACCCGTTGGTTTCAGTGCCGATAGTATAATCACGGATATAGTCATACCCATCGTTGAGTGCCCGCTGAACAATCTTTGACGACTGCTCGACAAAGTCCAGAAACTCGGGTGCAGTGAGGATGCTTGCCCGCTCCTCCTCCGTCAAGTCTGGTAGAATCCATGTAAACCAAATGAGCGGAATCACACGATGCAAGGATGTCCACCTCGAATCTCTTGCTCGATTTCCTTCTCAAGCTGCACACTTTCTTCCTCCAGCTCTTTTTCTCGAGCAATGCGATCTGCTTCCAATTCACGCTCCCGTAGTATCTGCTGTCGGATGTCTTCCTCGGATATTGAAGGTGTCTCGGGTTCGACGGTCGTCGTTTGAACTTCCTTGTTGTAAATCACCCGTTCCTACATTCATTCGTTCGTTCACCACACCGCTAGCGGCATCGCGGATGGGGGACGTACACGCTGCGGAAGTTCGAAAAGTTCTTGTTCCACGTCAATGAGATCTATGGATCTTGGGGTTAAAACCCTGCCGTACCGTTGACCCACTGACCAAAGCAGAGAGAGACAGTGGGTGGCCTACCTTTCTACGACATGGTCCGTCGCCGAGTTTGCAAATGTCACCATAGTTGCACCCATGCTGAGCCTGTCTGAACCAACATCGCTCTGTCGACTGACGCGTCCGGATGGCGATAAAGCCGAGCTTGAGTGGAGGAGTGCATACTGACGAGGTGGTGTGCCGGGCAGCGAGGACGAGGGCGTGACATCGCCAGTGCTGTCTACGCCAGCCCTGCTTGTCCCGACAAGCGCGTTGACGAGGTCGTCGACGTCGCGACGGGCGGTGTTGGATGAGCTGAAGGACTGGGCGAAAGTGGAGCCGGGCAAGGGTGAGAAGAGGACAACAGACTTGCCTCGGACTGGCGTCTCTCCGTCTCAGCGCGTTGCCTGTCTGCTCTGGCCTTTCTGAGCT
This sequence comes from Xerocomus potaroensis, assembly GCA_038088895.1. NCBI lineage: Eukaryota > Fungi > Basidiomycota > Agaricomycetes > Boletales > Boletaceae > Xerocomus > Xerocomus potaroensis. The sequence goes on along the minus strand of JBBPJT010000222.1, from coordinate 20,729 downwards.
CTGCAAGTTTGGCCCGCTTCGCCTCGATCTCTGCTCGTCGCTTGTCAGACATGTGCTTGTCGTGGAAGAAGCGAATGAATGGTGTTACAACTACTACTGACAAGTAAACATGATTAGGATTAGTTTTGCTCGACGCGGCACGGGCCATGTCCGCTCGTCTCTCGAACCAGCATGTCGATCTCCATCCATATGTACCGATAATCATGCGACGGTGATCCGAACGGGACCCACATCGGTACGGCGGTCAGCGATGGAAAGTGCTCCAGCAGAAACTGCGCAATCCTCCCGACCGCCTGCTCTTCAATAGGTGAATTCGCAAGCACAAGCTGTGCAATGCTCGTATTGCTGATAGACGATTCGTCGTCCGAGAGCGATGGAACATTTCTTGCATCAATGCACAGTCCAAGATCACGCAGCTTTGGGCACAGGTCGGCCACCAGCAACAGACCCCTCAGTGTCGGAATGTGGAATGTCGATTCATGATCCCATCCACTAAGTTGTCGGTTGAAATGGAGCACCTCTAGGCCTGGCCACGCTCGCACTAGCCGCGCATGTTCGTCGTCCGTCAAAGAGACATGGCTGGTCAGATTCACGTCGAGCGTATGGAGATCGAAGATCATCAATAGACTCAGAACCGCAAAGTCAACAACCTGAATAACCGTTCCACGCTTTCTGGAACCGAAAGCCAGCAGCCTGATCAGTCGCAGAGTCCTCTGGCGCGTAGTTGACCCGAGCGCAGTGAAGAGTTCACGCAGCATTTCGGGCGTGGGATCCATACGACACTCGAGAGAGACCTCTTCAAATGGCTGCTGGTATGACTTCAAGTATGGGATAATGGAGGAAAGATCATTCAATTTTAGCTCAAGAACGCGCAAGTTCTCGAATGGTGGGTAGTCAGGGTTGCTGTGGGCAGCAAGCCCCCTTAGACCGTCCCACTGACGACCGCCGCGCAAGGTCGCAGTGAGTCTTTTCAGACCACGGGAATTCGAGACGTGGATCAGATCCACTTCATCGATGGGTATGCACGCCAAGGTCTCCAAGTTTGTGGAGCGAGAGATGGCACGGAAGATGGCAGTTGCTACGTGGGAGAAGCGATGTATGTGACTAAAGTAGAGTGATTTGAGGTTTGGGCTGAGTACGCGGTAACATTCGAGGAGCCCCACGGCAGAGCCGTGGTCGCTGCCCTCGAGTGACACGTTGAGATGGACGAGCGAGGGGCTGAGAAGCAGGCGGATGGGTGCGATGATCGACGCGTCTTCATAGACAAAATGGAGTGTCCGCAGGTTGGGCAGTAACAAGCTGGTGCGGGACCGCAATGACTGCAAGATCTTCACGGACAATCTGTCGTGACGCCCGAGTGTGAGTTCTTGCACTCGAGGTGCATAGCGTAACACAACGCCCCACTCTTGTTCTTCAAACACCGGCTGGGCCAGTCGTTAGTACCGCCGTACGTTGAATGTACTAGTGATCGTCGTACCAACGCTCCGTCCGCTCGCGTATCGCCGTGTGTCGAAGCTATGCCAGGCAAACATAGCATAAACGGCTTTAGACTGTGAAGCCTGCACCAAACTGCGTCGAGTGCGGGTTCGGAAAACGAACGACATGTCCTTGCGAGGACAGCCAGAGCCCTCCGGCCAGCTTTTCGCGTATCTTTGGGATAAACGCTCTTTGGATGCTGCACAGTGTCTTCTGCTAGATGGTCAATAACGCAGCTGAGCACTTCAGAGATTAAAAGTGCATCATGCATGTTGTTTAGGATCTCAAGCGACCACAGACAGTGTTGTATCTGGGCAAGGGTCAGCAGGCTCACATACCTTTGCAGCACTTTCCAACGATAAGCCAAGCTAAACCACCACTATCACCTTCATCTCAGTTGCGACCATGCCTACAGAGCGACATCGACCTCCCGTGCCCATCACCACTGTCCCAAGGAGCACCCTCGTCCCCGTCCACCACAAAGAAATCGACGCTGTTCTCAAGGACCTGAAATTATGTTCACGTCGTCTCAGGGCGGCACTGGGCAGTCTCAAGGACGAGCTGCGTGTACTCGAGAGACTGTATTACAAGAGCAAAAATCAACATCGCATGTCTCTTTTTTTCAAGCGTGTGCCCGAAATAAGGCGCTATGGTCAACGGTTGTGCGAATTGGACATCCTAGAGCGTGTGGATCTCCTTCGTGCGTCGTTTGCTGGTCTGGGACACACAAACGCGTGAGTAGCCATGACTTCTTCCTTGTGCAGTCAGTTATGGATCTTCCTAGCCACAAGGCGCTGAAGGGCTCCTGGAGCGATGTTCCCGAAAAGCCTTGCGTTGATTCTTTAACAGAGAGGTTGACAGTCTGTTCGACCTTGGTCTGTAAAGTGAGATCTAAAAGATACTATTTTGTCCGCAGCTCAGATCCCACAGATGCGAGAGCGCCTCAAAAGCGCATACAGGTAGGCTTATCCCCAAACTTCCTGGACATATCAACGCTGATCATCTTCAGGCATTTTATGTTGGCTATGCAGACCGGCGCGTTCACCCAACTGGTCATTCTATTCGTTGCTATATCTTCTAGGATGTCTGCCTTATCATCAGAGCTAGAGGAAGCCCTTCGACTAGGAATATTAACATGCAACCGCCTGTTGATTATCATTCATGTGGGTATCGCATCTTCAGTATGTGTGTAGGCATGGTCTTACATTCCATAGCCAGCGGATGTCCAGCGACTGCCCTCAGAACTAGCGACGTCGCGTTCCCCATATGCCGATTGTGACACACCACTGGAAGACACGGGCCAGATAATTTCTCATCGAAAGCCAATCGATGGCCCCACGGTAGTCGTTGAAAACTCAAGTTTAGGAAGGGGAGATACACTGGGAGCGCCAGTTACATCCCCACCGGGTCAACCGACGTGTGCTGTGACGAGTGGCGGGTCTGGTTCCCTCCTACCAAACGACCATGCCACTGCACACATATCGAAAAAGACCGCCACGAAAGTGGTTCAGAAGCCTCGGATCAAGAAGACAAAGAAGAGATTCGACGAGATTGACGAAATATTTGGCTTTTAACCGCAGCGTTGATCCTAATTGGACTACCCACCATCAGTGAAGAGCACGCAGTAATCCAAGTCGTACTAATTCTAAAAGCTCATAGGAAGGGGTCGAGCTTCTCTGTTGCTTGAGAACGGACAGACATGCCTCGTCGCTAGATCTACGAACGAAAGTCCAGGTCTTGTTGTCTGTGAATAGACCATGTTTTATCGACATGAGTTTACAGTGAATTTCATCCATCTTGCTCCATCGTTCTTCGATTTGGATGGAACTGTTGATGTTTCTGTCTGATATCAGTAGTTTTGTGATTTGTTGGAATGGAATTACATTTGGGATCCGATATTCAAGTTCGCTGTGGTAGTCTTGTTTGTGTCTTTCTCGCAATCACCAGCTGGTCGGTCAAATGACCATGTCGTTGATCCAGCCATCCAGCCGATCCAAGTCGTCGCAGAAATCATCCGCCCGGCGCACAGAAGATGGCCGGGCCTATGCCCACCTTCTCCCGATCATCCTCAGTGAACCATCCCAGCCTTCGTTTCTCCAAAAAACACTCAGTCTGTTTGGCGTCTCCGTGCCGGACATCCTCAACCCGCACTGTCAAGGGGTCCTTGATGTCGCGACGCGTGCGGTATGGGTGCTGGACACGAAAGACGCGATGACACTCTGGCAGAGAGGCTTTTTTGGAAAGGGAGATCTTTCCAGGAGCGAGCCCAGTTGGTTGGCGAGACAACGCAACGCACAGAGGATGGCCAAAAAAGGTGTGACTCATTCCCCCCCTCCCCCGGTTCAGAGGAAGCGTTTGGGCTCAGCCAAGGGTTCTCTGTTACTAGGCGTGATGACATCCGAAGAGGTCACCGCGAAACGTAGAGCGGAACGAAGGCAGTTCAAGCTCGACCGTGCAAAAGCTATGGCTGCTGCTGCTGTTGACGCAGAGGCGGCATTCCAGCAAGGACGTGTCACATCTACCATCTACGCCTCGGATGGAACGCGTATGATTCCGTCCGCTGCGACCTGGAAACCGAACGACAATACACAATCGAATACGGAGCCTTTGCGCGTTGATGAGGGCGGTGATGAGGGCGAGGAGCCGATGGAGGATGTCGAACACCTTCAACTCACTCTCCAAGAGGCATTTTTTCTCCTATGGAACCTCGACTGCTTATCCATCTTGAACCCAGAAAACGTGCGTCATTGTGCTTTGTACTATATTTCGCCGCTTCACCTTTACTCCCCACGTTCAGGGTGCCATGTTGTCCCTCTCACAGATATGGAACGTTTTTCAAAACTTACATACACCTTCTCCAACCCTCACGCCTCCACTCGATCCACCTCAAGACCGCAGATTCGACAACCCATTCCTGATCAACTACATCATCTACCATCATTACAGGTCTTTGGGTTGGGTCGTCAAAAGCGGAATCAAATTTTGTGTGGACTATCTTCTCTACAAGCGTGGTCCGGTCTTTTCGCATGCAGAGTGAGCCCCACATGTTCCGAATTGACAGCCGTTGATGCGTGAGAGGACATATAGGTTTGGGATCGTGGTATGCCCGGTGTACGAAGAGCCCGGGGATCAAGATTCCTCCCCGTTCCGCTTGGACAACGCCTCTCCTTTCCCATGGTCGTGGCTGAGCACGATTAATAGGGTGAATTCACAGGTTCAAAAGGTGTGGCTGCCTTGCCTCGCGTTGCGGATATTTGTCTCTCATGATCGTCGCACCTGCATAGACCCTCGTTCTGTCATACGTGACCATTCCTGCCCAATCCAGGGTTTCCGAAGCCGTTTTATCGTCGCCAGCTTGCCTCACATATTACACCGTACGGGAAGTGATACTACGACGGTTCGTGCCGGCACGCATGCGAGATTAACTCCTGGTTTCCATTCTCTGACATAAAGCGATGACCCGAACGCGCGCATGCAAACGTCAAATCACTGCATGAATGGATAGTTACAGTGTTACGTTTTACATGAAGCCCATCCTCGAGTTTTCACTCTTTCCTCTCTTTTTCCGCGTCATTCCGGCATTGCCTATCCATCCCTGATCAGTGAGGCAAAGCATGTTACATTGCCGGTGTCGTCTCTTGGTTGCGATCGTACGCACACTTGGAGGCTTAAAGGGCATGAGGGCTGGGGTGCATGCACGCCGCGATCAGTGTTGCCTTGGTACCCATGTCCGACCTGTGGTGTGGTGTCCAGTCCAGGAACAATCAGAAAGGGTGGACATGTGTATGTCTGTCATCGATACAATGAATGTTGAGATGTTCGTGTGAGTTAGGCCATGAGCAGTCATATAGGTCAAGGGGTGGGGACCGGTGGTATTGTATGATAAGGGAATGAAAAAAAAAGGGCAGGGCGAGAGCAGAGCAAGATCGGGAGTGAGAAACAGAGGTCCGAAAAAGCGAGACCAGGGCGTGGACATGACAAGGGAGATGCATACAGCTGTGGGTCTTGCTTCCACGGTACTGCAGTGCCATGTGCATGATCCAGGCTGGTATCTGAGCGTTCCAAATCCGTTAACCTCATACAGCACCTTTAATCGCCACTTTGCGGTACTTCTCCTCGTAAGCTTGTGCAATTAACGGGAATGCGGCTTTGCAGTCGATAACCTTCTCGACATCAGGACTATTAGGATCTGTGAACACCGCAGCTTGATGGGTGTGCAGGTATACTTGGGTTTCTGACAATGTATCGAATCCAAGCTCGTTTCGAATGAAAGTCAAAGTCAAAGTTCGGTATCTGCCAGCGGAAATCGAGGATGAGAGGGACGGATGTGAAACCGTAGCAGAGAAACCCACGCCTTGGTCATAATCATCAACGCTTTTGCCCTCTCTCGGTCTATGAAATGGTCCATGATATACGCGCCCATGTTTGGAGCATTCAAATACATCTCAAACAACGTGTGATAGTTTCCCATTGACAACGCTCGTTGTACACGCAAAGCGTGTTTGACAGCTGGGTGCATTTTCTGTCCTGGTGTTAGTTGACCTACGTACAAGTTTAATTCTGCAAATGTCGAGGAAGAGTCGGCACAGCAAGCATAGGACAGGACAACGAGCAACACACCACTTTTATTTCTGCCATGTAAAAGCATGAGTATGCCGTATGCCGTGAATTCCTCGACGTTCCCTGGTATACCAAGCTCATAAAGTGTCTTTAGCGTTGCCTGACATTGATTGTATTCTACCATGTCAACCTGTGAAACTGATACAGTGCCCTCGACATGTTCAGAAACGGGACATCGTACACTCTCAAGTGCCATGCGTGCATGCATCTCATAAACTTGGACAGTAAATTCATTTTTTATTCTTTGCACCTGATGTGGGAAGAATGATGTCAAGACAGATCGGGTGTCCTAATGAACACCATACCGTCAAATCTTGGCGCATGCTCTTGAGTTGATTGCATACCCAGTCGTATGAAGATTTGGCTCGCCAACGTTTTTTCAACTCGAGAAGCGTTTGTTGTAGCACTGGATATGGTCGGATCATTTCTGGTCTGGGTTCCTACAGTAAGGCCGTCAGCATCCGCGGGAACAGTAAGTGTGGATCTCACCGAAGTCAGTCGAAGGTAATCTTTGAACAGCTCTGTGTTTGTCCCGACAATGGTATGGCGATCCCAGTTGGGCACATTCTGTGGAAACTAACTGTCAATGGAACAAGATATGAAAGGAAGAGACAAACCGGATCCGCCTCAGGGTCGTCCGGGTTGGGACCAGACGTAGACGGTGAATCAGCTCTCCATATTCGATCAAGAAGATGTGCACCCTGGGAATTGACTTTGGGATTACTTTGACTGCCGTTGACGCGCAGACTCTTTTGCCGTTCTAATTCGTGTTCGCGGTGGAATCGTTCAGCACGACGATTGAGTGCCGCTTGATCACCCAAATCGAGGACGGCAGTGCCCACATTCTTTTGCATAGCTGCCTTCTTTGTCTTCTTGCTGGTCGCTTGTGGTTCGTTTCTGCTCATGGTACAAGTCAGAAGTGCAGATGCATGTATGAAGTGAACAAAGTCAAACCCACATCTTGCGCTTGAGGGTGGGTGGAGGCTTTGGTATCAGGCTGCATTCATGAGCGGTCACTAGAAACAGTGCAAACAGTGAAATGATACCTTTGAAGTTGTACAGCGGTCCAGTCTGTTGTCCAGAGCGTCTTGGCGGTGAAAGCATCAGCAATTACCTGTCTCAGTTCTGCCTGAGCTTCGGTCCTGTTGGCATCGTTCATTTGTCCGAGACACTTTGCGACCCAATCTCTGCAGGACAATAGCTCCAGGGTGGGTTCACACGAGATGTGAACAAGGCTCACTTTAGCTGGGCTGGCCAGGAATCTGAGGACATGGCAATGATGGTCGATGGTAGGGCTTGTGGAAGAGAGTACTGGAAGAAACCACTGAGGGCAGTGCAATAAGTAGACGGGGCCGAGCTGAGGTTGTGTTCCCACGACCACGAAGTCATGTTCATTAGTAAAGGCGGGTACAATGACTGTATAACAATCTAAGAGCCGGGCCCGGGCCTAATCACTACTCTAATGCGTCTTATCTACTGGCGGGTTGTATACTGCGGTGCAACTATATGTCAATGATCCAAGCTGACCAGAGCAAAACACCTACAGATCTTGCGGCTCTTGATGACAGCCCATTTGAAGCGCTTGACGTAGATGCTGATCGCGAACAAGGTCGAGAACAAGATGACAGCTTTCAAACCAAGCCGCTTGCGTTCATCGTGCTCGGGTTCCGCGGCCCAATTGAGGAAAGTGACGACGTCCTTGGCCATTTGCGATGTTGTGGCAGGCGTACCTGCAAAACCATGGTGTCAGCCAAGCAAACGTCATCCAGTACTTGTCCACCTACCGTCTTCATACTCCACCACCCCATCAAATAACACGCGGGCCATGGAGATGGCACCGCCCGGGAAAAAAGGGTTGTAGTTCATGCCGTCTCGGACTTCCACGCCGGCAGGAGGGTCCACGTAGCCCGTCAAAAGAGAAAAAACGTAGTCCTGGAAGAGCGATGAATGCACTGCGAATACGGCGTGACAGAACGGCGTACCGCACCACCATGACGAGCCTTGATGATCAAGCTAAGGTCGGGAGGGAGAGCACCAGCATTACTGGCACGGGCGGCCTCCTCATTTGGATATGGACCAGGCAAGTAGTCTGACAGTTTTCCGGGGCGTTGGAACATCTCACCGTTGTCATCGGGACCGTCTGTGTATTCAACTTCTTCTGCCAAAGCTCTAGTCTCTTCGACAGTATGGGATACACCAACCAGGTTACGCCAGGCGATGCGGTCAAGAGAGTGGCAAGCGGCACAAACCTCGCGATAGACCTGGAAGCCACGGCGAATGCTGTACCAAGTAAGCGGAAGGGAAGGCGAAGAGCACAGAAGAACGATACCTGGCATGGTCAAATGTGTCGAACCAGCCCTTGTGTGGCCATGGATATGCGGGAGGATGAAGGCCGTCCTCAGCAGGTGAGTTTGCATGGACCTCACCGATGAAGGGGAGGGTACCGTAGAGATGGGTATACCATGCTACTGAGCCGGCGGTGAAGAGGGAGACGGAGATGACAGACGCGCGCGAGGACAGAAAAGACTATGGCGGGAGTGTCAAGACGGGTGAACATGTGTAGAGACAATGGTGCGGACCTGAGTCCTCGCGGAAGCAGTGGAAGATACGAAGCGGGTCCGCTGTAAAAAAAAGGTCGGGAATGATGGAGAGCAGGTCGGCGGGGACGCACTGAGGCGTGAGGAACATTGAGGGCGGCGCGGAGGGCACTGTTGCCTGTGAGGACGGCCTGTGGCAGCCTCGAAAGCATTTTGAAGAGACGAGAAAGAGAGCGAGCCAAGTAAAGTTGGCTGGGACGGAACGAACCGGATAACGCAATAAGCACCGGGTAAAATTTATTACAAGTTGACCGCAGAAAAAAATCCATCTCATACAAGTTAATCATCGACGCAGTGTCTCAGTGTGGTATGATAAGACAGAATGATCTCAACTAATCAATACTAGAATAAACAATCACAGAGGGCCTCTGTAAACGCGGTCAGCCAGCGCAGTCCCGGTACGAGGAGAGCACAAACCCTCGGCGCAGCAGCAAAGGCATGCTCCGGCCAGACAAGCAAGGCATGTACCACCACCACCACCACCACCACCACCACCACCTCTCTGGGGGGGTTGTTGCCTAAAAACTTATCAGACAGGAAGAGGGTGACGGCATGAGCGGCAACGCACACATAGACGGTCTGTGGGGGAGGCTGGGGCTGGTAACCTGGTTGTGGCTGACCATAGCCAGGGTAAGATTGCGGGGGTTGCTGGGGGTAGTATCCACCACCTTGGGGGGGTCCTGTAGGCAGATGAGCGGTGTGTGTGCGACAGTGACGAGCGGACAGACCGGGTGGAGGGTAGTATTGGGGTTGCCCTGAGTAGTAGTCTTTGTTAGCCATGGGGAGTGTGTGATGGATGATGGTGGAGGAACTGCCCTGTCGCCGTGCCGGCCTAAAATGTCCAGATGTGAACTAGATTCCCACGGCCCAACGTGCTGCTCCTGCTGCTCCTGCTGCGACGGTGAGGATGAGGACAGCCTCAAGGCAAGGCGACAACGTGCACGAGTACGCCAAGTCTCGCCTCCGCGCAGTCTGGTCGTGCTGTGTTACGCTGCGCTTACGCAGCAGCTCATCCCGATTGTTCTAGGTCCGTTTCCCAGGCGTTATCTCCCCGGTGAAACGCGCGCTTATCAGCCCGACGCCCGCTCGTCCTATCACCCCAAGGTCCTACTGAAAACGCGTGCGATTATGACAATGTGTGCCAACAACATGTGTGGTGTGTGTCAGTTTCGTCGCCAGTATCAAAGGTAAATATAGCTACTGTAGAAGATCGAATGTTTTATAAAACTAGTGCAGTCATGTACTACCATGGCGCCAACTTCATGGGCCCGGTACCATCTCTAGAAATTGTTGGGCGTGAATGCGTAAATTCGTGCGCCCTGCCGCAGGAAATTTTCCGTTAAACGTGTGATAGCTGCTTGCATGCCAAGCCGTCAGGTTGCTGCTACCCACCTAACCTCAAACCAGTTAGAACGTCCTTACCAGGTGCAACGTAATTTTCGTGTGTGACAACCTCAAATGGTCGCGTCCGTGCTTGTGCAAGCACAGTGCCTTGCGATGCAATGCTCATAACCCCAGACGCATCCGTCCTGCAACCCGAAAGCCAGCGTTCAGCTACCGGCCCCTCCCGCGTTCCCGTTCTACTCACTGTGATATTCGCAACAACGATATTCCGAGCTGAAAACGTCCCCGCCATCGAATACTTACATCGGAAAACAGAAAATAGAGTCCTTGACGACCTTGCAGATCCCGCAGCTTTTGCGGAGAAGACACCAAGTTTCCATAAAGCAGCCGTCGGGGAGGTGCCACTCCGTTTGGTGCCGTTCCCATGTCCACCGGGCGCGTCCCATCGTCAGAAAACAACGACAAATGTGCAACCAGGAAGGGAAGTTCCATTTCGCTGCCAAACCAAAAAAAAAAAACATCCATGTCTCCAGGATCCTTGTTAACCCTGGATGTTGACGACACTTACGGGATAATCACATTTCCAAAGCGATCTCGTACTATTAGCTGAACCACAATTGGTGGTGCCAACGGTAACCGTGACAAGCTGGCTGACCCAAACTCGGCTGTTCTCTGGGGATGCTGCACAACGTCGAGATGATATGATCTTGTACCGAGTCATGAGTCACCGACACCATCCCGCACAATGGTCGAGATACCTGGTTTGACTGTCGTGAAGAAACGAGGAATAGCCGACTCGTGGCTGGCTCAGCTGGAATTGATTCTGGAGCGGACTGGATCGGCCGGTGGACACCTGAGTCCAAACACTACTTTGGTTGTGAGCGGATGACTCTGATTGCGACGGTAGACCCCACGCGGAAGGTGGCGATTGCGCTCTGGCGTGATCGCTACTAGCAATCGACTGGGGTGAGGCACAGGAACTCTCGCGTGATGAATCGTGAAAAAGCTTCTTGTAGTTTCTGGACGCCATACACAATTACTCGGTCAGATGACATCCCAGGACACTGACAACGATCTTACGAAGGTATATATTCAATAGGCGTGATGGGCGTGATCGGACGTATTTGTCGTGTGTGCTAGGGTGCGGTTTGACATGTCAACGCCAGCCCAGCGGTAGGTACGGGGACCGAGACAGCGTACCGGATGCTCTCCCTCGCTGCAGCGAGATGGAGATGCGTGGGGTTTGATGATGACCATGAGCAAGAAGCGTTATGCGCATTCATGGCAGGTGCTCACTATTCTGAACGAACGCCTTGTCCCATGTGGAATATCTTGAGAAATGACGGTCGGATGAAGAAGCAAGTTGGCATAAGCAACCGGAAGGGAACGGCCTACGAGGGAGGCAAAGAAATGGCGTTATGCGCTGCCTGGGGGAGGAAGTTAGAATGGCATTGAGTAAGAACTTGGCATTTATGCACCCGTGAGTACACATATACCCACATTACCAGGAGCGGAGCTCGGGGTCAAATCAAAGGAAGACACACAAAGGGTGTCAGTGGAACGTCTACGATCCAAACAGTTTGAGAGATCTACCAAGACCGATCTGGCAACGTCTATTCAGGCAATATACGACTTCTTAATGTCATCGTAGTCACTGCACTGTCTTTCGGTCCCAATCCAATCCCATCCAACAAACGGTCTTGGGCATCCTACGCAAAAACATTATAGTGGTATACCATATTACAATGAATCAATCATACGCTCCTCTTCACGTAGCTCCATACGCCCGCCAGCCCCGAGATCAACGTCGCGGCGACAATGGCGGGTCTTACACCAGCTGGCAATCAAAGCAAACACTCATGAGCGGGAATGCAAACCGTCCGCGGTATCAGCTCATACCTGTAGACTTGTACAACGCACCCGTCAGTGCGCCAGCTGCCATACTACCAGCCGTGTCGTGTTTCCCGCGAAATGAGTCTATGGAGGAGTTGATACCGTTGTAGACAAGTGCTTCAGATCACATCAGTTGGCACTGCCTGGTATACGTTGCCGACGGGAAACGTCAACTCACCAAGCACGCCAGCCGAGTTACCTATGAAGGTACCTCTTCTTGTGACAGAGTTGAGGATGCTGTTGATCCGAAGGCGTGCGTTCGACACGGCTAGCGGCCTTCGGGCGCCCTCATTCACACCCCAGACACCACCTACGGCCAGGCCTTGCGGAAACATGTATGAGCATGTGACAAGTTGAAAACAATAAGAATGGCCCAAGTTGGCGATGTGGCGAAATTATGATAAGGTGAGAAGGTACCGTGGAGAAAGCACACGAGTAAAACGTACAAAACGCGTGCAAGACTCGTGTTAATGAGCCGATAGAGAGGAAACACTTACCGCCGAGGTACATAGTCCCTGTTCCGTAGCACAAGTCGTCACTCCAACCCCGGGAAGGAATGGCAGTCCCGGCTCCTGGTAAATCGCTAAGCTTGTCGTCATCTAGCACAAGATAGTCTAATTGGTCCCCCAGTTGGGCGAGAGGGTGCAATCTAGTGGGATCATAAGCACCCAAAAGGAGGTCATTTGCGGTGACTGGACTATCGACCGGAATGGCACCATCACGGGAAAACTGATGAGCCGGGGGGTCTTGATAGTCCGAAGGTAAGTTTTGGGTGTCTCTGGAAGCCATGAACGTGAGGACAAAAGCGACGCTGGTCGCGGACGAGAACAGCGAGCGGAACGGCTTGAAATTTTGGAAGAGCGCGAGGACAAGCGTGTGACATAGTTACCAAACTTGGACTTGCTACAAGTTGCCAAAGTTGAATGAAAATAACAATTAGCAGCAGGGCAGACGGGTGATGCTGCACAGAACATCGCGCGTGTTCGCAACGCGCTCAATACCACTGCTTCGGACAATTGTACAACGGCCTCTGTCGAGCCCAGCGGGATGCTTATGTCCGTTTGGCAGGCCCAACGTCCGCGTTTCTTTGCGTTGCACCACTTCCGTGGTCCTGAGACGTGCGTCTTGTCTTCTTCACTTGACTGGCACACAACCATCTTCCCAAAGGATGGGCTACTTCCACCACCCCTCACTCTACGGCATCCGACCCTGCAGAAGTCGAAGCCATGCAGTGTCTTGAGCAAGGCACTCAAAAGCTCGAAGAAGGCGACGTCCAGGGTGCCAAGGAACTCTATAAACGTAGCGTTGAGATAAGACGCAGTGCTAGCTCCCTCTTCAACCTCGGCGTTACGCACTACCATCTGAGTACGTCGGATCTCATCTCGACGGCCCCAGAATACATGTCAGTCAATTTCATACAGAGGAATTTGACGATGCTATTTTGGCCTGGAATGAGTCAATAGCGCTACAGCCCACGAGCGCAGACGCACACACGAGTACGTGTCTCTTGTCCGGTTGGTTTCGCTCGTGACATGATTATCCCGAAAGACCTCGCCAGCGCATACATAATATCACCTGTCTCACGTCCTGACCTGGCGCTTCATCATTTACAGCACGTAACCCATCACAACTGCCATATATGACCACTGACTATTGTTTTCCAGTATAGCGGCTTCGCTCTCACCAGAAGACCCTGAAATTGCCTTCAATCTTGCCGCAGTTCTGGAAGCCGGTGTGTGATAAAAACAGTTTCTTATTGTTTCCAAATTTATCCCGACGTGGACAGCTGGCCAACTGGAGGAAGCCCTGGAATATTATAAACGTTCGAAGGAAAACGGCGTCGATCGTGCCGGAATGCATATCCGGAATGTTCGCGACACTCATCCGGATCTATCCCAACACTCCGACTGACCTGTTAGTTTTCTAGGTCAGTGCCAAGATTCTGGGGAAAAAAATTCAGGCTGTTGAAGTGGACGACAAGTCCAAGAAATCCGACTCGTGACATTTGGCATATTTCGCTCCGTTATTATCAGTAGGTTTGTCATATCATCATTCGCACACATGTAGTATGCGCAACATGATCATAAATAAAAATCGACCCGCCCAGTAAATGACATGCCTTCCGCCGGCCCGTGCATTTGTAATAATTGATCCCTTCGATCTCCTGGCCCGTTTACCGAGGCTTTATTCTCTTACACTATCGGGCGGACAATAAGCGTTTTCCGACGAACAATCTGTACGTGACCATATGTCGCATCAGAGACGTCCGATTTAGGAACTATTGTGGTGTTCTCTTGCCGGACCCCTCCCCCTTTGAACCTTCCATTGAAGGTGCGCTTGCCTTTCTTGCTGATGGGCGATCTGTTGTCTCCCGATCAGTGGCAACGCCAGGGTCCAAGCGCCTCCAACTGTGACTATGGGGCCCTCCAATTCTGTTGGTGAACCGAGAGCCATACAAAGTTCCTCGTGTGGAGAAACCCCGGCCACCACCACGGTAGCCACGTGCTCGACTAGTACGCGAATAGCCCCTGCCGTTCTGTGAAAAGTAGGACTCCGCGTTGCGTTGCATGCCACTGATCCCGGAGTCCCGAGTGGATGCCTTCAATCGATCCAAGATCGAGAGAATATCGTTCCGTGTGTACTCGGGACCCGGATGGTCTTCCGGCCGGAGATAAACGATATGGTCATACTCTTCACTGGATGATGGCGCCTGAAACTCCGAGGCGAATTTCTGCAGAACTGTCACACCATGCTGGGCATCCCTGATTGTGGGGTGCGAGGTTCCTGCCAGAATATAAAACAGTATCCGTGTCCAAGTCAGCATGGTTTGGAACTCGCGGGGAAAAATAAATAAATAAATAACCAAGGGCATGTAGGGACTTACGCCGTTGGAGGCGGGAGACGCAGACCTGCAACAGACGCCAAGAACGTCAGCGAGTTGTCCTCGACTTTTCCGCTCGTAATTTCCTCACGTCATAGGGGGTATCAAAGACAACAATGCCGATAGTGGTTCCCGGGAACCCGCGGGCGATTGTGCTCCAGTACGACCGTTGTCTTCCCGAGTCCATGAGGAGCATTTACATCTGCGCTTGGCTGACTCACATGGCATTAAAATTGGTCCGGTCGATGCACGGTGAGCGACCTTCACAAAGTGTGCGGTAGGCGAGCTCCTCCACTCGCTGCCTGTTACCTAGGTCGTCCTGGTTGCAACGACGGAACTTGGGGACATGCATCTCAAGGGCTTCTGCGAAGGTAGACTGGTAGAGGTGGTTCATGAATTGAATACTTAGACCATGCGACCGGATTGATGGTTTACCTTGCCCGATGCAATCAATCCTACCAGAATCAACATAATTGGTTTCTCTTGAAAAGGTTCAGGAAGGGCTGACGGGGGTGATTGTTTCACTCTCGACTCTTCCTCTGGCGCGGACATCGTGGTTTGAATGAGGACAGCACACATCGCCTGATGTTCATGCGGATTTCACTAAATGCTATGCACCCGATCATTGTCTAATGTTACACCCCTACACGACCGTCGAATCATTTTCTTGGCCGACAACACCAGGTGGCCCAAATAAAAATCGTACGGTGCCCTCATTCTTTCCGAGCAGAGCAACCTCTTCCCCGCTGTACAGGGCACTAGGATCGGAACCCGCAAGCGGTTTATGTGGTCGAGGCGGATATTCATTCTGCCGCATCGCAATTTTCAGATGAATTAGTTGGTCTGCCTTGTAAGGAACTGATGGCAACTGTGGTGGGGCAGACGAGTAATGCTGATTTCGCGGAGACGGGTGTGGAGACGGCGAGGAGGGAGTTCGGGGCGACGTATTTGCGGATGTATTTTGTGCAGCTTGGATGAGAAGGTCAATGATAAGATGTGCGATCTCTGCCACAAACGTCAATACACCGCAAGCGACAACAAGGAGCAAAACGCAAACCTTGCAAATCTTCAGCTTCTACAAAACATGTTTTTTCCCAGTCGGCTTTCTCTTTCAAAAGATTGACTATGCATCGAGCGGACTCGTCATTGAAGGACGGTGGAGGGGTCTCCATCGTCAAAAGAAGAGCAGCAGTATAGAGACAGCCCAACGCAACTGTATTGGGTGGATACATGATAGGAACCAGAGTCCGATGACTACGCCGGAATTGTTAAGCATGTTATCTAAAAAAATTACTACGTACCAGTCAATGGCAAGACGCCACGCAAATTTAATGAGTGTCTTGGATGCTGGAAGTGAAGATTAGAATCGGCGTGCAGGCAAGGCAAGACAATTGCCTGTCAAATTTCGACCCAGTTTGAAAACATAAGGAAAAGGCATCTTTGAAGTGAAGTTAAAACAGATAGTTTCCAATATCAGGCGTTCTACAGCAAGTAGCCGCTGGCGATCGTGCTCAACTGTCTAAACGATCTAAGCGCACCCTCCCCACATCGTATGTCAGAACTTACTATAGGATCCATATCAACTTCACCGCCTAGTGTCTTCGACTTCGCTGCCAACTCTGGAAATCGAACGACATAAGAGACCATGAGGATTTCGCGGGGCTTTTTCAGAGTGTCGTGCATCTTCGTCGATACATACAACGCAGCGAGGGTCGCGTCCTAACATCGATTTACTATAAGAGCTTCACGAAGAAATAGAATCCCTACATAGTAGCTGAAATCTTTACGGGGAAAGAACAGATGAAAGCGATGGTACAGGTTTTGTGCTGTTGCAATCGTCCTCCGAGGGCTGTAATCGACAGTCGAAAGGGTATGCAAATTATGAATTAGAACTACTCACAAACCAATCTTTGCACCCACGACCTCCAGGAAACCGCAAGCTTGCTGTCTTAACTTCTCCTCCTGAGTGGCAGAAAGTTTACCACGCTGCTTGTCGGAAAGATACTCGACCTCAGGCAGAGTAAAATAAGGGTGATGATGTTTGGAGGATGATGCTGGTAACTGGGACGGTGGCAGTCCTTGCAGCAGTTCCATCGTGCAAGTACTATCGGAGTGCACTAATTATATAAGCTAAGACATCACCAACATCATCACGTGATTTTGCACTAGTATTTTTGAGTGCCAGTGGAAGAAGAAATTGAGTGAAATTAATCCATGCACTCTGCCCAGCAGCTGATGATCACACTTTTGCTTGGTCATGAAACAGTTATGCCTGCATTAAAGTCAGTCTTACAAAAAGAGCCTAACTAATCTTCTGCTGGAGGAGGCAAGCTCAAACTCACAGTATAGCTAAAGGACCATGAAATGAAGATGAAGTCCACAGGGCAGTAATCAAGCCTGTGGTGGACATAAGTGAGTGAGACAAAATAAGAGATGCCCACAAGACAATAGTCAAGCTTGGGGTGAAGGGAATAGCCCTGGAACTCCATTTCCATGAACTTTATTGAACAGCTCCCTGCCTCCTCCAGACATACAGCCATTCTCATAGTTGTTGATTGTCTTTCTAAACAATGCATCTTTATCCAACTGATGACAAAGTAACCTCTCTAGGGTTAGCAAAGCTCTTTCTACTCCATGTTTTTTCAAAGCATGGAGTTCCCTCCCATATTACTTCTGACCATGGATTCAAATTTGTCTCCCACTTTTTCCAGTCACTCAGAAAAGCTCTCAATGTTACAGTTTTGGATCCAAACTCCTAGTAATGGGGTTGTATTCATGAAGAAAGTCATTCCTTTCATCCCTGCCTCTCTCTCACCATATGACTAGTTGCCACACTAGGGTCATACTATTATAAAAACCATCTTAGAGTCATTGTCTCAAATGGGTGTACCCTTGACCCCATTCTATATGTAGACTTCCCACATGGTGTGCCATTGCCATGCTTCAATTGTCCTCATGGCCTTCTCTGCTTCTACCATGAGGTATGCTTCTTGCTTCTAGGGTTTAGAGCTTACCCTTGGGTTTAGGGTATTTCTATACATAGCACATTAGGTAACACGGTCTGTGTGCAACCCTAGTAGGTATATAAAGGTAGTACTTAGTTAGCTAGAACCCTAAGTTTCAGCTTTAATGTCAGTCCCTTGTTTGTACTTTGCCTAGCTTTGGGCATTATTCCTTCAAATCTATGTTGTTCCTCCTTTATCATTGATCCCATTGTTGAAGACCTTCAAGATATCAGATTCCATTTGATGGATATGCCTGCAGGCAAAACCATAACACTTGACATCAAGCTCCATTTCACCTCCAGTCACCATCTGGAAGGTGATGGACAGACTGAACAGATGAACCAAACATTAGAGCAGTATCTCCAGATCTATTGTAACTATCAATAGGACAATTGGTCTGAGCTCTTACCCCTTACAGAGTTTGCCTATAACAATGCTTTAAATACCACCACCGGGATCTCTCTGTTCTTCATGAACAAGGGATATCACCCAAACATTTCCATCTACCCAGAATGTGATCTCACTTCTGTTATGGTTTTTGTTCCAGATCCTCGTTTTCCCTAGTGTTAGGGAATGTTCATGAAGATACTGTTGTCTCTCCCTTTGCCCTCGCCATAGATCTCCCCGTCTGACTAGTCGCCTATACTAGTGTCAGACCATTATGATAGATCCCTTCGCTATTGGATAGTTATCCGATAGCCATTATGTTACTACTCGTCATTGGATTGTGATCCAATGGCCGATACCCCTTTCCTCGATATTGGATCGTCATCCGATATCTATTATGCTTATGTGTCAGTGTATGTTGTCCAACATGGACTTCCTTTCCAATCAGGTGTACTCTTGACCCCAATCTATAGATAATAGTATTTCCCACACGGCAAGTAGATGCTGTGCTTCTTCTGTCCTCGTGGCTTACTTCTTATTCCCCACAAGATGTGCTTTTTGCTTCTAGGGTTTAGGGCTTACCCTTGGGTTTAGGGTATTGCCATATGTAGTGCATTAGGTAACCTGGTCTGTGCATGATCCTAGTAGGTATATAAGGTAGTACTTAGTGATGGTGTTACAATTTTCTTTCGTCTTCTCCTTTTTCGTGACTCGCAGTCTTGCTTAGGTCATCCTCTTCTTCTGGACGCTATTTCTTTTCTAGGCTTAGTCATTCGTTGACTGCCTCGTGTTCCCCAATATTCCCACATATACCCTTAGCCCTACCCCAAACGTCCCCTTTTTGCTATACATAGCTTGGTCCATTCACCATTGGGACTAGTATAAAGACATCGCAACATGTAGTAGTATGATAAGCTAGTTCTACGCAATTCACGTAGTTCCCTAGTTCCCAGAGTCCTCCCTTAAGGTTGAACGTCTCAACTAAGGGATCCCTATTCTCTCCCATCGAGTGCCCACTGTGTAGAAAGCGTAACAGATAGCTGAACCCTAAGTTCAGCCTTAACTTCGATCCCTTCCTGTACCTTGCCTAGCATAGGCATTCTTGTCTCAATCCATGTTCCTTTCATGAAGTTTCCCTTTGTGTCTGATTCCAGCAAGCTCCCAGCAAGCAAGCTCTTCAAGACCTTGGATGTAATGATGTTGAAAAAGAGTGTCTGCAGGCAGGTGCAGGCAAAATTGTAACAACTTCTGCACAAGCCTGAGAGTTCTCTGTCAACTTGGACTCCCTCCATTTATTGCTCCAAGAAGAGATAGCTAATGCTCAGCAATAGTATCAAGGACCAGCAGATCATAAGCAAATTCCAGCACCAGACTTAAAAGTTGGTGATCAGGTGTTCGTAAAGCCAAGTACTTCTGCTCTACCCAAACCTCAAAAAAGCTCTCTGAAAAGAACTTAGGTTTGTTTACCATCCTTGTACAAGCAGGCTCACTCTCTTTTACTCTCCAACTTCCTAATTCCATGAAGTCTGTACACTCCGTTTTTCATGTTTCCCAATTAGAACCCACAACTCCAAACATAATTCCTAATCATGTCCAAACTCCCCCACCTCCAATCAAAGTTGATGGTGAACCTAAGTATGAGATCTCCAAGATCTTAGACTTGAAGATAGATTGACGCTGCAAGAACTGCAAACTGTTGTATCTTGTCCAGTGGTCTGGGTATGAAGGTACTGATGAAGAAACTTCATGGTTATTGGCAACTGAACTTGATCATGTATCTGAACTTGTTGAGGAGTTCTACCTCCAGTACCCACACAAGCCCAGTATTCACTCCACATGATTTGGCAAAAGTCCACACATATAGCATTTTTGATAGTATATGTTATGTTTTATTCCCCAGATACCCCTTTTCTCGATTGTCTTTCCTTGACCTTTCCTTTCTTAGACGTATGGTGACCTTTCCATAGTCTTATCTTTCTTTCCCATGATCCAGACGCTATTTCTGTTCTAGGCATAACTCCTTGCATGCCTTGTGTTCCCCTTTATTTCCCTTGATTGATGGTTGCCTAGCTACCTTTGGCTATGACTTGACTTGACTCCAGATGAGTCATTCTGCAGTAGACACCGCTTGGTCCATGCACCGTCTAGATACTTATTTAAACCCCAGCGCGTTGTACCATAGACTCTAAGTAGAATCTCCCTTGTATCCTCTGATCTACCAGTCAATCGATCCATTGGTTTCTTTCAACATCTTGCTCAGCACTTCGTCAGATGGTCTACTTCACCGATACTCAGATCTAAGACCTCCGGCTTGTGAGGCACCGATACTTTGATCCAAGACCTCCGGCTTGTGAGGCATTGATACCTTCAGCGCGAAGGCCCAAGAACCTGATCCCCTTTTCAAGGGCTACGCTCGTCCTTACCCAGGCCAAGCGTAACAGTATAAGGAGCAGCATAGCAACTACACCACCTGACTCACTCCAGACCTCTCTAATGACCTGCTCTGCCCCATCTCCTCCTTGTCCT